>JAWPHD010009617.1:0-101826 GCA_037043455.1 Cyrtodaria siliqua | reverse complement strand
GGGTCCACCCACCCAAGCATGCAGTACGTGCAAAATGATAGGGTCATAACCATCTTTTAGTAACTTTTTACAAGTTTAACAAAGATGGTATGAAAGTGATCATGGCCAAGCATCTTACGAAGTATATTAATCACTCCACCATAGAAAGTCAGGTTGTGATAGTCCTTGTCTCAGACAGAGTCCTTAATTTACTTTACTATCAGCATGTTACAGATAGAAGATCAGGGGTTTAGATAGAAAAAATTGCAAAGGTTTTACACGAAGTCTTATGGTAACGGTAACCTGCTTGAGTAGCAGTTTAGTTATACAAAGATAACGAATATAAAGTACTCAACTCGAGTACATGCTCTTGAAAAACTAATCGAGTGAGAACAATAGCACCCCATACTGAAGTTTCTCAGGGGACATCCAATCCAAGTGGGGGCAACTAACAAAGTCAAAAGCATAAAATCATCTCTCTTCGTCGAGTGCGATTCTGCCTACATTTATTCACCATTTTCACAGCGAGCAGAGAACTAAATCAAGAAAAGAACGCGTATTACTCAGTATATTAGCTTATTAAGCCTGAAGATCGCGCTAGGATAAATACTTATCAACCATCAGTTAGGAACGAAAGAGGATTCGAATGTTCAGTATATCATCCAGATACCGGAGGTGTCATAAAAAGCCTTGGTATCTGGTGAAAGAAGATGAGTGTTTCACAAACTTCATAGGCAAGTCCACATAGTATAATTGTCTAAACTGCCGTTAGTAAAACACGCTTTAATATTAGTACATGCCAAAAATGTAGTATTTTCTCTAGCGAATTGTTTTTGAAGTAAAAGAAAATCAGCTTGTCTCACTTAAGTACGAGTGATGTGGTAAGGTTGTATATAGTGTGAAGAGAGTCATAGAGTACTTATTGATAGAACTTGACCTTGCTATTGAAAATTTTTATCGAGAACGTCTCCTAATTTGTTTATAGACCAAAAATAAATTAATCCCATAGTTTCATAATTTTTATCACAATATAGTTTAACGTGATCTTTAACGCACTAAGACAGAAGTTAAATGTTTGGAGATGTTTGTTGTGGTGCAGGCACTAGAATTAGAAATAAAGCGAGCCTTATACGGATTTTTATGTAATTTAGGAATTCAGTACATGTGTAGGCAGTTTATTTTGCTTATCGTTTACACTAGCTTGAAAGTAGTGCACCGAGTGATATGTGCGGAAACAACATCCTTCCTCAGTAGACATTAACTGAGTATACGCAACTCGGTGCTGACGCGTTCCAGAGATAAAACATTGACGTAATGTAGGCGTCAAACAATAATTACATTATTAGCTGCTTTATCTGCATAATAAATTTGTTTTAGTTCCTATTTTAAATTACGAAAGGAAAACCTAGGTCTCGGAGGTAGTAAAGAGGGGTTAGCCTGATAAAAGTTAATACGTGTATCTATAATTTTAAAAATTGCCTTTTTCCAAGTAGAAAGGGCGAGTTTGGGTCCGCATGTCTCTCTCGACAACCATTTTATACTAAAATCTTCAATGGACAGAGCATTAAATCACTAGTTGAAGGTATCTATATTTAGGACCTTTCGAACACAAATGCCGAATACGTTTATCAACAATATCAAAACAACCAGTGATGACATGACCTGCTGGAGCACAACAAAATTTTGATGTGTTACATTCACATTCCTTAGGAGTATTATGTACTACTAATCAAGAGTCAGAAACTATTTTGCTGTAGTTGAACATAATATATTCTAATAGGCTTTTTATACTTATAACACATTACAGGTACTTTCGGAATTTTTGAAATATTTTGGAATAGCAATCATCCCGAAAAAATACTAGGCAGTGTCAATGAAATCAATACCTTATTAGATAGTATAGTAGGTTTTAAGAAAATGCCTGACGTATCAGACTCCTTGTCATAATGGGTCGGAGAACATGTTTGTGTAGCTTTGAACTATGGAAGCAGTGTTTACCAAGGGATCTGTCGAATGAAAATTTTGTCGCTTCCTCGTCGATGAATTAATTTTCGTGAAGAAATAGACAAAGACGGTAAGCCGTGAAAGCATAGAGTGCTTTCCTGACTGTTTAAAAATAGTATGTAAATCAGCGACAGAAATAAAAACGCGATTTGCGTTTGATGTTACCATTACGCCTAAGACATGAGACCTAGATTTACGCTTTCGAATCGAAAATATAGAAAAAATGTCAATATTAGGATCTTTAGAAATATTTCCTTCTTGATAAATATTGTCATGTAAGGCCGAGTGGATAAGTGTCTGTAATTTTTTATCACTTAAGTTCTGCAATATGTCAAGCTTTTAGTTTTGAGCTATGTTAGTAGCAATCATTTCACTTCACTATAAGATATCCAACCGGTTGAACAGTTACGTATTAAAATTATGACCTGACTGACGAAAGTGTTGGTACAAGTAATTTTTTAAACTTTTTAGGATTACATGAATTATATAATTTACGAAATCGAACTTTTAGGATCGACCTGTTTGTCCAACATATTGTATACCGCAACGTGGTGCATTTCAAGTCAGAACATAAATGACGTGAGTAGTACGTCAATCAATATTTAAAGCTAGGCATACATTAAACAATCTACCATTAACAGCTGCGTGCACGATAAATAATTGCAACAACTGCACCTCTTAGCATTGCACTTATAAATAGAGGGAACACCCAGCATATTATTTATATAACATTGCATTTGTATAAATAATACTGAGTAGACATTTCAATTGAAGCTTTTGCATCGTTGTATCAAGAATTTGAATGGATGGAATACATCATGTTCCATTCAAGTTTGGTTCCAGTTTTATTCTGTTTTCCATTTGTTGATAGCTTTTTCATTTTTAAAAGCTATTGTTTTCAATTAACAAATTGTATAAAGGAGCTGTTACCTTTTTGATTTCTTTATATATTTTTGGTTTCTGGATTTTGGAGCTTTCTCTGATTGGCAATAATATGTTTCCATTGCAAAGGAATAGCATTTAGAACTCCAAAATAGTCTAAGGCATGTGTATTAGAGTGTACTTTGCCAAAACGTCCTGATGGCTTAGGAATAAAACAATCATATTTTACTAGATCCTTGATAACGAATATGGATTTGACGAATCCAAGACTTCTTAAGTAGCTTTTTACTTTCTATTTGAATCATTATTGTTCTATATGCTTTGAGGGAGAATTCTTTTGTTCATAGGTTGCTGGATTCGGGGGTTCTCTGTTAGCCCCATTGTACATTAAACTTTGCCAAACAGTATTAACATGTCTTGTTAATGTCTCATTCTGGGGTAGATATAACTAAAAATGCATCACGCCCACCGCACCCCTCCCACCCCGCCCAAACCCCCATTCCCTCCCCAAATTGTCAGTGGTATTCACGAGTAAGTTTTTCCATTGAGCCTTATTCATCGTCATCACGTATGTTTTCCTTTTTATTTCATCATTTTGTTTCTCATTAATCATACGTATCTCCTTTTAATTTTGTTCCTTTTCTCGTCCCAAATAAAGTTGTAGAGTATGGTTTCTACTTCATATACTATTGCATTAGACGGAGTGTTAAGTGCAGCAAACACTGTACAAAAATAGGAAGTGATTAAGAATTGTATTGCTGTGACATTCCCAAGTATTGTTAATTGTCTAAATGACCAATCCATTAAAATCGTAATGTATGGATAATAGTTTTGTTTAACGTTCTCGCTTGTCATATCGTCTTTGGTTAGGTTATTACTATTCCTAATAATTGAAGTTCCGCTCATTTTAAACTATTGCCTTGGCGGTGACTAGTTCCTCACCACAACCTCATTTTTCCCCGAACCACATTGCTTGTATTGTTGTATGTGCTAAATGAAAGTTCGTCTCCAGACAGTGTTAATGATGAGTCGTCTGCATATTCCGATCCATTATATTAAAATCATTTTAATGTTCGGGTTTATTGTTAAAGCAGCACTTAATAATTTTACAAACGACATAAATAGATAAGGAAAAAGGGGAATATCCCTGTCTCATTCCACTTTCTATACCAAATCGTTCAGATAAATGTGCATTGTTATTTATAAAACCGTTTACATCTGTGTACAAAGTATTAAACCATTTCATAATGGAATCACAAAAAAACCGAAGAAAACAAATGTGTCTTTTGTATAAAAGTGGCACTCTAATGATGCACAAGTCCACTAATATCAGAATACCTGGTAAGTTTTCCTTCTTTGCTTTTTCCATATATCAAAATTAAGTGATAGCAGTCTTCCATGTTTCTTCCTTTAATAAAAGCCAGCTTGTGTTTCGGAGACAAGTTTATCTAATACGTTCTTTATTTGATTTCCAATGGTCGCTGATGCTATTTTTGTAAGGTAACAGTAGAAGGTTATTGGGCACCAATGGTTGCTGCACGAATTTTAGTTTACCTTCCTTAGGTATGTATATGATAATTTACTCTGTTTATCGACTTACAGATAATTGTTGATTGTTGCGTATAAGTAATGTTCAAAGAGTTAACTACATATCGTCTTAATATCTAATCAGAAAAATATAATTTTCCACGTAAAGCCGTCCAGATTCGGTGTGATATATTGTTTTCCATATTTCTAAACTATTCAGTCATTCATCCATTGATAGTGGGCCCTTCTACATTTAATTTATATAAAAACCAATTGTCATCGCCAAAGAAACCTACCTATCCAGCCTATCCGTGGTTGGCCTTTATTGAGCTATGCAAATTGTTATAGAAGATGCTTTTTTATTTAAAATTTCCTTCGGTTTAGTAATTTCGTTATGATTAATAATTAAATTGGATTATTTTTTCAGTATACCTGCCTCTTTTCAAGTTTGCAATTTGTTCCCCTGTACATTCGATTTGCTTTTGTTCTTAATATAATGCCTTTAACCTTTTCTTCTCTAATTTCTCTATGCTCCTGATATTTTTTTTATATGTTATTTTCACATCTTTCTGAATCATTTTGGAAATCTCTAATATTTGATTCAACATTTGGCGTTCTATTTTTTTATAAACAGAATATGATATTGTTTTACCTCTATTGATAGCAGATTCATTGCACAAAAGTATCGGAGATGAATATGTTTTATAATATTTGCATATTAATGTCATAAAGTAGACAATTATTCATTTTAAAGGTAACTATAGTCATTGTTTGTGCAAAGAATTTAATGAAATTGGAAACAGGATTGTGATCTGATTTATATTATGTCAATATCAATTGATGATATCAAACGTAATCTAGTTGTGCTTGGTTTTATTTGATCCAGATATCAATCAAGTCGAAATCTGGTATGAGTCCTTTTAGACACTTTTGTAAGGGAACATTCGCATTTGATATATACTTTAAAAGGAGGTCTGTCGCAGAACAATCTACGAATATACATAGCCCACACTAGTTTCATAACCGAGACATAAAGAGACTATAAACTGCAGAACTACACACATTTTGTTTAAACAAACATTATCCAGTTTAAGATCCACTGTAAACTGGATATCCTTCTTTAAACGGCTCAATGTATTTCTATTCGTTTACTTTCAGACTTCTTACTCTTCTTTTGTACAGTTTATTTTATGACGCGCGCTTTGTATATGAATAGTAATTGCTAGGTGCGATATTTTTCCCGCAGAGAAATCTATGCGTTATATATACAATAATAATATAATGATACTGATTGAAATGAAACATCTTAACGTTACTACAATCCATCAAAGACGAAAGCGTTGCTGTTTTATCAGGGCTGTCAAGGTATGGATAATTTTTAAGACAAATTTTAGAATTAAAACAAAACATACACAAAGTTAACGTTATTCTTGTCAGGTTGTCTTAGAATTTCATATTAATTTTAAGATGTAAATTGACCATCAGAATACACAGGGGAAATGGTCATGTTTGAAGCGAATACCGTAACTATTAAACAATGTGGAAGTGGGAACTGTAGGGGATTATTCTTTTCACTAAGCGAAGATATTTAAATCAGCACAGATAAACTAAGTACGATATGTTACAGGAGTCGTGAAAACCTTTGTTCTGATCACTTGAAAACACTTAAGCTTACGTATACGGAAAATATGTCGAGCCCGATCGTCTCACCCCATGTATCTCTCGATCTCGCCATCTCTCTTCCTTTTTAACGATCTTGATTTCCCTCTGAGGATAAATTGGACATACATTGTGATGTCAATTGTAACACACACATACCTAGTAGGCAAACTAGTATCTCTGTTTTGTGTTCTCAGAGTCCTATACTGAACTCATCCATCTGATTTTTGCTCTGCAAATAATTTAATTTAAATACATATAAGGACATTGGGGGTATGTTCATCTATTTCTATTTCGTCTTCTTTCGTTAAATGTATCTACACTCAGTACATTTGAAAACTCAATACAATGTTTGAATTTCTAGGTGTTAACAGATTCCTCTACACATTGGGTTTACAAATAAAGAAGTAGAGGAAACCTAGCAGTGTCGTTTATCGCATATGTTAACCTTTGGGACAAAACGACTAGAAGGAGGAGATCAAATACATCGTGATTTGAACAAAAAAAAAACGGATAACAGATAATCGAAAATGAAACATGTTACGTTAAAAATATACTGATTATACTTCTCTCCCGTCGGCCAGTCATCATTGTATCTGTCATATATCAGCCAGTCTCTTAACTGTTGATAGCGTTTCGTAGAGTACAAACACTTGCAACACATAACGGATGATCAGCCATTATTATAAGTATTATTAACTGTGATATATATATCGTTGTGTATTGATTTGGGTTTAAAGAAACATACAAACATTATATTATACAATGTGACCATTGAACATTGTAAACTGGGGTATATACACCACGCACACAGCTTTGCAAACGTTTATTATCATTACAATGAACTACTTTTAAAAATAATGTTCAGATCTCTTCTACGACAAGAACTATCATAACCTCACTGTCCTGAATTCTATGTTGACGATATTCACAAACTGCTTAAGAACATTAGCCATAATCACATTCAAACAGTTTGTGTTAAACTTGTTAAACAATATATATAACGAGGTTATAACCCTATCGTTTGTCAATGTAGTACATGTTAACCCTTTTGTGTTGGTGATGCCGCTTGCATTTTTTATTACTTTTGCCTTCTCGTTTGTCTGTTTGCGTGTTTGTTTTTGTGTTTTGTGGTTGACTGTCGTCCTTGAATGCTGCTTTCCCTGTCCGATATTTTTATTTGTCTTTAGTGGTAAACCCATTTGCCACTGTATGACAATGCTTTCCTATTGATTTTGCCATGACCCGACAGATTGTGGATCCTATTTTGTCTTCTACCTAAATCTTGAAAGGGATGATGACGCTTACTGTTTGTCTTCAATATTGTCTTGTCGTGCAATTAACGGTTCCTTCTCTTTTCCTATGCCTTTTGACAAGTATTTGCTTTGTGGCTTTCTATGCCTTGTTATATTCATATATACATGATCATCGTGTATTATACTTACATTGCCTACTAATGTTATTAACGCTGCCTTTTCTGTTAGAGGATGTAGCCTGATGGGAATTTATTTATTTATTTGATTGATTGATTGATTAATTGATTTATTGCTTGCTTGATTGCTTAATGGATGGATGGATGGATGGATGGATGGATGTACGGGTGGGTGGGTGGGTGGGTGTGTGTGTGTGTGTGTGTGTGTTATGCCCCATTTTATTGGGATGACAGTAAGGTAAGAGTGAGGTTTGGTGCACTCTGGTACATGGTTTAAACCTCATTTTCCTTTATGTCACCGACCATTCCATGTCACACACTTTGTTTCTATCTGTCAGTGTAATTGGTGTTTGTTTCAAATACGCGTGTTTGATTGTCTGTGGTCTGTGAAAGTTTCATTTCATGCTCAATTTTTGTTTCTGCCTAGCAATAGGTGATGAATTTCATTTAATGGTAATACTAGTTTTGAACTGTACGAGTAAATATATCCGTTGGATAGTATGCAAGTTTACGTTGTCTGAGAAACTTTGACAAATTTCTGAATCAAAAGTTGACTTTTTAATCAATTGTAACCTAGAATAATTAAAGTAATAGGTTCATAGAAATATTAGTAATTTTAGTGTGTAACAACAGCGCAAATAATCAAATAAAACCGTTAGATAGCATGTTTTGGAGGAACTCAAACGAACTTCGCACCCAATCGTTGACGCCGCTCACCCTACGCATTCAATCAAATAACCGGAGTATTCAAACCCTTCATATCTTAAGACCGTTGTTGCAATAAGTAATATTTCCGAAGTGAATTGCAATACAGTGTTCTTAAAGTTACATTTATATGATGAAATATTACCGATATCGTATCTTGTTGTTTTAAATTTAAACTTATTTAATCAACATAGTAAACTCAACAAACATATCAATTTTCGTAGGAAATCAAGTGCCATAACTCTATCAAGAAAAAGTGAAAAGCTCATCTTGAACGTCAAAAAGTTGTGTTTTATTGAGATAAACCTTTACAATAATTTTAATTAAAATCGAAAATGAATTATTCTAGCTTTAACCGAAATGTGCATTTTTTTAAGTAACTCAATGGTCATAGCTCTATTCTAAAATGGAGAAAACCGACATTGATCGTAAGTACGTGGTATCCCAATGATAAAACGCTTCACATCAAAGTTTAAATTCAAAACAGTTTCGAGAAGTTATCAACAATTTGCTTCTAAGCTTTAGCCGAAATGTTGATGCCCGGCCCTTTATTCACCTGTCTGCCAGCCATCAACAGTCCATAAACCGCTTTTAATTATACAAAGAAAAACGTAATAAAATGCAGAAAATTACAATCTGCATACATAGAATATGATTTGCACTGAAGAAGCAAAATCCGAAAATAAACTTGTTCAAAGGTTTATCAAAAGAGGTTATGACCCTATCATTTTGGTAGTGGACCAATTTACAGTTCTCCACTATGCTTTCCTCTTTAATTGTGCGATGACCAGACAGGTTGTGGAAACTATGATGACGTCTTTCTAAAGCCCAAAAAGGACGGTGACGTTTGATTTTGCCTGCAGTCTTGTCTCATCGTGCCCTCAATGGTTTATTCTATTGTTGCTCTGGCTTCTTTGTGGCTTTCTATGCTATTGTGTTTTTGTAATTATATATACTCGAGCATCTTTGTGTTTTAGTTATGTTGCCTTGTTGTTTAGATAATAGTTCATGGCGAACATTTCTTTATTTACACAGTCCCGTTTTATTGGGATGACAGTAGCGTAAGTGTGAGGTTTGGTACCCTAGAACCAGGTTTAAACCCCTAGCGGCCTTTTTCGCCACTGACCGTTTCAAGGCAGTATACCTATTGTCAACACGTTTGTATTTGTGATGTCTTATTTGGCATTTTATTCATCTTTAAAGTTGTTCTTTGTTTCTGTGTTTGTTTGTGGTTGACTGTCGTCCTTGAATGCTACTATTCCTATTCGATTTTTATATCTATATTTACATAATTTTGACATTCAATTTCTCAGTGAGTTTGACCTTGAGCTTAATAACAGAGACCTAAATTTCGTTTTTATCGCAACATAATGTTAACACTTATCTTTAAAGCATTATTATAACCCAATCTCTACTGTTTTTAAATTAAAGATCGGTCACACAAATACCTATATTTACATTTGACCTTGCAATGTATATTGATCTTGATGCTAGGACGCTTGGGGTTGTTTGCGAAACATTGTTGACATAAACCTTCAGTGTGACCTTGAAAATGATGATAATTACATGGGGAATGTTTACGAATCAACTGTTTGATAAGGCTACATTTAATTCATTATAAGGATCTTTATATTGAGTCAAACGTTACAGATCTGATGGGAAATGCCCAATGTTGAACTTTGTCATCTCGTGTACCCTTTACATTTGTGATAGGAATCAGAAATGGGCTTGCGACGCATGATACCGTGATCATAATGATACCATTATTTCTTTTTTTTATCAAAGTATTTTTATTGAATAATATTTCTTTCTTTTTATATTTTTTTTATAAATTTGTATGTGGTTTAAGGTAGAGTCATTGGTGCCAAACAACTATTTTTAACTATTAGAAAACGGGATGTGTGCTGTTGCCTTCAACCAATATAATATGTAGCGGCAGTTCTACCGGACTCATCCACAAATTTTGATTGTTTATCCGCACAATACCCTTATGCAAACACTTTTCATATGGCCTACCAGAAATTCAATAACAACCTTTTTGTCAAGTTATCTCTCATGATTTTGTAGAAAGAAATATAAAAAGATCGGACAGGGAAAGTAGCATTCAAGGAGGATAGTCAAAAACAAAACACAGAAACAAACACGCAAACAGACAAACAAGAAGGCAAAAGTAATAATAAATGCAATCAAGACATCACAAACACAAAAGGGTTGACAATAGGGTTACCGCCTTGGAACGGTCAGTGGCAAAGTAGGCCACTGTTTTTTTTTAAAACCGGTTCTAGGGTGCACCAAACCTCACAATTAATTAACCTACTGTCATCCCATTAAAACAGGACAGTTTAAATAAAGAAATATCCGCCATGATCTAATCTCTAACCAACAAGGCAGCATCAATAGGCAATATAAGTAAAACACAAATATGCTCGTGTAAATATAATACAAAAAATAACAATAGCCCAGAAAGCCACAACGAAGGTACTTGGCAGAAGTCAGAGCAACAAGAGAATAAACCATTAAGGGCACGACAAGAAAGATCATAGACAAACATCAAGTTAAAATTGTCTGGGAAGAAATTCTTCAGGTTGTACAACAAGGATATATTCTTGAATGTTTTTATAAATGATATATTTTATTTCATTAATAAAAGTGACCTTTACAACTATGCAAATGACAATACCCTTATTTCGTAGACCAACTTTGAAAATCAGAACATGACATTATTTTTTGGTTTAGTTTAAGTTGTATTCCTACATGTAAACAGAATCAAGACTTGTCTCGCCAGCTAGACCGTATCATGCATATGTCTTACTTGCAGATATCGGTCTGGGCATATAAGGCCAATTAAAGCGCACACTAGCGATTAGTCCAATTTATTCGCGTATTTTTCATGTGTATAAAGTTGACGTTTGCCTGACGTCATGTTGTAAATAAACGTACAACGTCAATTGTTGATGCACCTGTTACCATTTTTGACGTCACATGCTGCTTCTCAAAAGCTAAAAGTAAGAAATTATTATGAAATTAATTTAGAAATAAGTGTTTTGAAAGTCTCGTTGAATCTCTCAAAATCTCGCCAAAATCGCTCAAAACGAGAGGGCGATTTTAAAAGTCGTAGTTTCCCCAGGCCCTGGTTCTGGATCCGTGTAGCATAGCGTAACGAAGAAATCAGAAGCGGGCCGGGTGATCGAGGCTAAATCCAGACAATAGCATGTGAAGCCTCCAACGGTATAAATAAACTACCAGTTCTCTCAGACAAAGTAGTTGAAAAGAATCAATATTTAACTAGGTAAGAATTATTTGTGTATGCTACACAAGTGTTCTTGAACCTCGCGATTCGAATTAAACGTTAAATGAATGCATGTGTTCACCTAATAATGATTAATTTGGTGAATGTGCACAATAACAGTTCCATGTAAAAAACAAGGTGGACATGCTATATCCTGTTCGTTATTCGAATTGAGATCTGGCGACTTACTTCACTTACTTACTTACATAACATACATACATGCTGCGGGCATGCATGCATTCATACATACGTACATACGTACGTATATATGTAAGAATGCATGCATGCTATATGTATGTATGTTATGTATGTAAGTAAAGTAAGTAGTAAAGTAAGCAAGTAAGTAGTAAAGTAAGCAAGTAAGTAAGTAAGTAAGTAAGTAAGTGCTTACGTATTTACCTATGTATGAATGCATGCTTGCATGCAGCATGTATGTATGTTATGTATGCAAGTAAGTAAGTGAAGTTAGTCGTGAAGTAAGTAAGTAAGTAAGTAAGTAAGTAAGTAAGTACGTAAGTACGTACGTACGTACGTACGTAGGTACGTACGTATGTATGCAGCAGGTAGTTATGATATGTATGTAAGTAAGTAAAGTAAGTAGTAAAGTAAACAAGTAAGTAAGTAAGTAAGTAAGTAAGTAAGTAAGTAAGTAAGTAAGTAATTACGTATGTACGTATGAATGCTTGCAGCATGTATAATGTTATGTATGTAAGTAAGTAAGTGAAGTAAGTAGTAAAGTAAGCAAGCAAGTAAGTAAGTAAGTAAGTAAGTAAGTAAGTAAGTAAATACGTACGTACGTATGAATGCTTACAGCTTGTATAATGTTATGTATGTAAATAAGTAAGTGAAGTAAGTAGTAAAGTAAGCAAGCAAGTAAGTAAGTAAGTAAGTATGTAAGTAAGTAAGTAAGTAAGTACGTACGTACGTATGCATGAATGCATGCATGTGTAACGTGTTGCGAGCTAAACATGCATGCAGCAAGTATAATGTTATGTATGTAAGTAAGTAGTAAAGTAAGTAAGTAAGTAAGTAAGTAAGTAAGTAAGTAAGTACGTACGTACGTATAATTGCATGCAACATGTATGAATGTTATGTATGTAAGTAAGTAAGCAAAGTAGGTAGTAAAGTAAGCAAGTAAGTAAGTAAGTAAGTAAGTAAGTAAGTAAGTAAGTAAGTACGTATGCATGGATGCATACATGCATGCATCATGTATAATGTTATGTATGTAAGTAAGTAAGTGAAGTAAGTAGTAAAGTAAGCAAGCAAGTAAGTAAGTAAGTAAGTAAGTACGTACGTATGCATGAATTCATGCATGCATGCTGCATGCATGTGTAACGTGTTTCGAGCTAAACACAGATTATTGGTTTTAATTTAAAATAAACTCAACAATGATATTTCCCAATCACAGATAGAGCATAGAACGGCTCCTTAACCTAATGATTATTGTAATTATGAGTTAATCAAACCAATGAATCGACAAACCGCTATAATTAACTGAACGTGGGAACCCTCAGATAATTTCTAGGGACTGAGTGATTCAATCACACATTCGTACTTCCACTAAAATGAGAAGCGCATGTGTTATCAGATAATATTAAAAAAAGGAGATAATTGGTAGAACAGTGTCTGCTTTACACTATACCGTACGTGAGCGATCTTCCGTACTAAACATATATGTGCTCTCTAAGCATATACACCTAAGCTCACCAACAGCTCACTGATTGATATACACGACGATTTCGTCTACAGGATAACCAAATGAATGTTCACCATGAACAACCTGCAACAATGCAGAAACCCGTACCTTTGAATGGTACCTATGTATACACTGTCTCACGAAGAGACAAAATAAATGCTCACAAAAAGCAACCTGCAACAATGCAGAAACCGTACTGACAAACAGTACTCGTATACATACAACGCTCACAAAGAGCGGACAGTTATCCCTGTAGCTAAGAGCAGCGCTCAATCAAACTGCAGCTCATTCAATATAAACAGCTCATTCGCACGCCTTTACTATATATGTGTATGCAATGAGCAACCCTAGCTCACTGTGTTTTAAGTACAACGAGCTCTCGCGTCACTGTCGAAGTCTATTGCATACGATATAGCATAACACCATTTCACACACATACATGTATATACAGAACGAGGTTTCCCGTATAAGATAACTAATTAAAGCAATCAGTCTTTAGGTTACCTTGTTTGTAACGCTCTGCATGTGGATTCTATGTTGACTTGACGAAGACTGCCCAAATCCGTCGGCGCAGCGTCTTTTATAGCCCTAATGTGGATGGGTTCTAGTTGTATTTATTGTAGACCGGCCCCCTTGAAAAGTAGATGCGGGAACCCGCCGATTAACAAAGTATTGGTTCCTAGTTTGTGAAAATTTAAATAAAGAAGCCGGTAATCAGACCGGAAGTTCTAGGTAAGTCCCCCGGATGATGCATCTCATTATTCAATGCAGAATGGGGGAGGTGGGGTACGTTTTGACTAAGAAACAGTAAGTTATCGATCATCTTTTAAAAAAAAAATGAAAATAAACAAAATCATCATACCTGCAGCATGTATGTATGTTATGTATGTAAGTAAGTAAAGTAAGTAGTAAAGTAACAAGTAAGTAAGTAAGTAAGTAAGTAAGTACGTACGTATGAATGCATGCAGCATGTATGTATGTTATGTATGTATTAAAGTAAGTAAGCAAAGTAGGTAGTAAAGTAAGCAAGTAAGTAAGTAAGTAAGTAAGCAAGTAAGTAAGTACGTACGTACGTACGTACGTACGAATGCATGCATCATGTATGTATGTTATGAATGTAAGTAAGTAAGTAAAGTATGTAGTAAAGTAAGCAAGTAAACAAGTAAGTACGCACGCACGCATAAATACGTTTTATGTAAAAACTCTTACAGCCTACACCGAGTCTTATAGTTTATTGACAAAATGACGTTTGCATTTTCGAAAATGCTAAGAGTACGTGCCAAAACATGTTTTAATAGTTTTTTCAGGTTTTAATAGCTTTTCAGATTTTAATAAATACTATAATTTTAATTGAAAGGATATTTAATTAAAAGTTCTAAGCAGTTATTGTTAATCTGTTCACACCAGGACTGACCTGATTCGATACGAGCTTTTTTAGCTCAATTATTTATTAGCATTTGTAATGTGTATTGCATTTGTCTCCATATGCTTTTTTGTTTTATAAAAATCGTAGTTTATTCAGACATTGTTTGGGGCAATATAAACCTATATGTAGAATGGATGGAAATGATACGCATAAAGGAGTGTAACACTGACTGTTCAACGTTTAGCAAGTTTACATATTGTATATTTCTGATAAGATTATTGTATAGACCGAAACATATAGTTGTATGATACCTTGTTGATAGGTTTCAACAGACGGTTGTTTGTTTCTATACGTGGTTGTGGTTGGCTGTGGTCCTTGAATGCTGCTTTTCCTATTCGACTTTTATATCTATGTTTACTGATTCTTTAGGCCCGAACACTGTCGTTTAAAGTATTATACCACTTAGCCGGGCATAGGGAACGTGAGAGTGATATGTATCATTGCTCATGAACAGACTCAATTAAACCGAGCCTGCCTGCTGCTTTAATCTTCGCTTTGTTTTCCGTGCTCCCGAAATATCCCTCTTTGTGTATTTATTTACGGTCTTTTGTGATTTATTTAAATTGTCTATGAACAATTTTCAATGGTATTTTTCTTTATATAAGTGCCATACATGAGTGTGAAACCTTAAGGTTAGAGGAACAATGTTGTTATTATTGTGTTGTAAAACGCCCAGTAGAACTAAGAATGTCAATATAATGTTGCCGTGTTTTTCTACTAAGTATTTTGTAAGTATTAAAATATAATAGTAATAAGGAGATATCGTCCTGTTTCATATAAATGCTTCGTTAAATGCTCTGCCGTTGCAACTTTAAACCATTTATTGCTGTCGACCTCAGTACGCCAAGCTGTGCATGTACTCTGAACACTAAATGTACTCGGTAAAAAACGTTTTGGACCAGTGTATATAGAGTCATATAAAAATAAAACTAGCGGACAGAATTTAAGTATCTTTTTTTAGTAACCAAGGTCTACCGTACCCGGTTAATTTGGTATCAGAAACATTAAATTCCAAACAAGATTTGATTTTTAAAAAATATCGCGAACACACAAAGGGTCTGTAAAAATGTTGCAGTCCATAAACAGTAACAGTTACGGACACATTCGAGTAACCAATAAAAAGATTATTATTTTTTCGCAAACTTTTATTGTAAACGATAATTATTGTTGATTATTGATCTATTGTGAATTATCAACTGAGATAATAAGGGTTATGGTCGAATGTCATGGTTCAGCGATCATTGTACGGGTTCGCACACTGCCATGGTCCAAAACGTTTTTTACAGAGTATATAATATATCACACGTGGGACTCTTAAAAGGCTGTAAAGGTCGCAGCAAAATACTATCCAAACAATCATGTCCGACTACTTTACTAGCCTCTGCTTGTACTGTTTCAACCAAACATTTATTCTTATTTCGAAATTCTTTAAATTCATGTTTATTTACGATGAAAACATATGTTGTCAAGTCATGTTTAATTGTTTCTAAATACTCTATATTTCTATTCAAATTGTTGATCAATGAAATCACACTGTACAACGCGTTTCTTTGATGACATATGGATAACTGCATGACAGAGGTCTGAAAACGGCAGACATCTATGCAGGTTAGATATTTCCTTACTGTATCTTTCAAAACCAGAAATTAAATAATAAGAAAATTACAAGGTGTACCTGTGCATGGATAATAACTATTACGCAATGATTATCCCGGCCAATTCCGTTGAACAATAAGGCAGATATTTGAACGTAAAGGTCATCGTTAAAAAACATCACACACAAAAACATGTAAACTCTTTCATTTTTGATGCCATTGCAATTAATTTTGGTGACATTTGGAGTGCGTAAGTGCTCTTTTACAGAAATTACCCGATTCGAAAGTGTTTGTGTTACAATAAAATGCTGTGGTCTAGTGGTAGAGCGTTGGACCCATGATCCAAAAGTCGTGGGTTCGATTCCCGTCATTGCCATATGCGTTGTGTCCCTGAGCAAGACACTTTATCTGCATTGCTTAGTACTGTTTCTACCCAGGAAGACATCGAGAGTGATTCAAATAAGTTCATAGAGCTTTTATTACAATCCATGTAAAATAAATAAGTTTAAACTAATAAAACGCGATGGAAAAATAATGTTTAATGTCTCAGTTACAACTAATTAATTGTAACAGCATCAAATAAAATAGTTTAAATAAATGTGCGTAAAGCGCTAACGTTTAAGTTTGAATATATATCTAATTGTCGGGATACTCAATGTATACTGTTTAACCGTCCATCACATTTACAAGTTGTAAGTGCTTATTTTACGCTTGTTTTCGAAATATACTGGAAGGAAATATCTAACCTGTACATGTGTGCAACAGTATTTTGTTATTCTGCACATGCGTGTTTTTCAACAATATACCAGCGTTAGCAACTACATATTTTAATGTAAGAAAATGAGTTATGCGGTACTGCTTCGTTTGACTGAACATAAGTGTTAGGTATTTAACTATTACGGTGGCATAGCCCTATTTGTCTAACCTTTTGCTATGCTAAATCAGCATGATCATATAGCAGATTTAAATACATCCTTGATTATGAAAATTATCTAAATATTATAGCGACACCTAAATGTTGTATTGCCTTAACGAAATTTAGAATTTCTGCACATACCTTAGCTATTGAGACGAGGAGCTATATTAATGTTGAGCGGAGTGAGAGATTGTGCATATATTGTAATATGAGAGCTATAGAGAGTGAGTATCATTTGTTGCTTATGTTTCCGTATTATGCGGAAATGAGAACAATGTATTTTCCAAGATTTTTCTGTAGATGGCTAACACTTAATAAATTTAATACTATCATGTCGAACCAATCTAAACACTTACTCGAACAGTTAGGCAAATACCTATACTATGCCTCTGAAAAGCGCATTGTTATAATTAACGCATTGATTGTATAACAACTTGTACAATAACATTTTCCGGGTATGAGTATTTATGAAAGAAAGATGTCAGAAAATATATAAGTATTGCATTCCTCCTTGAAAAGAATTGGAATGAACAGATATTTATATTTATTTGCATTATGTGACCACGAATGGGAGAAAGATTGTATTATTCATTTTGTAGGCGATAAACTATTGTAATGGTTTAATGCTGAATAAAATTATGTTATGTTATGTTATGTTATATGATATCTTATATTACTCCTTCCGATGTATGAATGTTGAATAGTGACAATTAGCATAATATATAATTTAAATTAAGTGTTTTGCACTGCAATTAACCCTTTTTTATTATGGGAACGTATGTCAAGGGTCAATCAGTCCTAGCACTACCCTTTATATGCTAAACGCAGGCAAGTATTTTCTTCATGAAATAGTTGGTGGATCGAACTTAGACTTGCCGCTAGTGAGACGGAGGCTCTAACAATCCGACACTGCCGTGTCTGAATGTCTCATCAAAGTCAACATGATTCCACATAAAGTTGAGAATGATATATTATTGATTCGGATCCCAAACCGCAAAACCCGTTCCCCCACTTCAACCACCATGACACAAACATTACTGCTAAGTTTTGAGTGCCAGCTGTTTTAGAGTTATGGAAGCCAAGCACTTTTTAGTTAGTATAGTGTATCATTTAAGTAAGTTATCCTTATATATATGTAGGTATTTTACATTTAGCTTTCACATGGGTTGCTTAATTTGCATATTCTTCATCAAAGTAATGTATCCCATATGTCAAAATTATTCAATAGTTTGAGTTTAAAGAGTGAAAATAAATCATAAATGTATTTTTTTTTTAATTAGAATCAAATTCATTCGATAAAGGGAGGACATTTAAAAAATAATTTTAAATTAATATTGTTATTTAGGTTTAAATACAGAAACATCACAACATACTTGTATATTAAAAACAATAGGCTCAAGAGGGCATGTAGCGTTCTAATGGATACCCCCGGGGCGGGGCCCATATTTGAACACAGGTTCATCATTTGAACAAACTTGGTGGAGGATCCAAAAGCTGATATTAAATAAAATTAAACTTTATCTCTTGTAGTTTCAGAGAAGATTTTTGAAGTTCTTCACTTTAACTGTATGTAAAACTGATCCAACAAAGGTAAAAAAAAAAATATACAAATAAAAGAAATTAAAAAAATCTTAAAGCAGAATTTAAAAAAATATATATAAAAAATTTAAAAAAAAAAGGAAGTTTTAAAATAAAAAAATAAAAATAAAATAAAAAATATAGTTTAAAAAATTGAACCGATAAGCCAAAGTTTCCTATGAAAAAAAAAAGTACAAAATAACAAGCATTTTTAGTGATTTTTTTTTTTACAAGTTCTGCTACATGTACCATGGCAACCACATTTCTTAAGTGAATCTACTCAAAAGGGGAGGTGCATAACTACACCATAAAACAAACTTTCTTGCCAAGTTTGGCATTTTAGTGCGAGCTGTTCTTGAGTTATCGAGAAGATTTTTAGTGAGTTTTTACAAGTTATTACCATGGCAACCACATTTCTTACCCAAAAGTGGAGGTGCACAGCTAGACCATGACACAAACATTCCTGTTTGTAGTGCTTGAGTTATCGCAAAGACAAGAAGATTCAAGGATGGACCGACCGACCGACATTTGTTTTATATGTTTTATTACCATGTCAACCACATTTCTTATGCGAATCTACCCAAAAGGGGAGGTGCACAACTAGACCATGAAAACAAACTTTCCTGCCAAGTTTCGAGTTTGTAGTGCCAGCCGTTCTTGAGTTCTCGCAAAGACTAGAATATGTCTGGATGGAGCGACCGACCGACCGACAGACCGACCGACAGACCAACATGTGCAAAGCAATATGCCCCACCTTTGGGAAGTGGGGCATAATAACATGCAAGAAATGTCATATATATTTTGAAACCTCTGGATTTAACGTTAATCTTGGTGAATTTGACCTTGTTACATTGACAGATGGCCCCAAGGGTCATTCTCTGCATTCTCATTATTTATGCCGTAGTTTTATACCATTGCAATTAACAGTATTGAATATCGAATGATAAAGGTGTATGTTTGTGAATTCATACATACCGCCTGTACATGTCTTATCTAAATTGATAAATAATATATTTAGCTTTCTAACGGTAAATACTGCATGTATATCCTCTTTTAACATCCACTATCTTTTTGTTTGATTATTTATTTGGACACTAAGTAATACTTGCCCCTCTTACAGTAGCTATTCGTCATGCGTTTGTTCTGACAGAACGTGTCATACAGATATTTTTTTGATGTATAGGATTTCTACAGGATGTAAATTGAGTACTATCCTGATTAACATTTGTTTATATAAACGACGTATACATGGGTCTTTATATGACACCAAAATATTAAGACCCAAGAAAATTAGCAGCTTAAGGCACAACAGTAATTATTTCAATATCCATATTGCAACGCAATATTGGCTATTTTGATACGTATGAACCCTTTAAACTATTTGATACCATGGTTATGTCTATTTTGACACACGGTTCCCAGATTTGGGGGTTATGAACATTGTCATCACAATAAAAATGCCCATTGAACTCATTTCTAGACACTATACTATCAGATAAGTATTTTATCACATAAATACCATCCCATTTGTGGTGGAAAGCGCGTTTGATGAAATTCTGATCAACATCTATTTATTATTGTAACTGTTATTTTCTGTGTGTATAGTTCACATACGAGTAAAACCAGGTACCCCATTTGTTTGTCTGTTTGTTTGTTTGCTTGCTTGCTTGCTTGCTGGCTGCCTGCTTGCTTGCTTGCTTTACTTTAATTTAATTTACTTTACGTTACTTTATTTTACTTAAATTTACTTTAATTTACTTTTCTTTACTTTAATTTAATTTATTTAACTTACTTTACTTCACTTTACTTTACTTTTACTTTACTTTTTACTTTACTTACCTTACCTTACCTTACCGTACCTCTACCTCCTCCTCTACCTCCTCCTCTACCTCCCTCTACCTCCTCCTCTACCTCTACCTCCTCTACCTCTACCTCCTCTACCTCCTCTACCTCTTCCTCCTCTACCTCTACCTCCTCTACCTCTACCTCCTCTACCTCTACCTCCTCTACCTCCTCTACCTCTACTCTACTCTACTCTACTCTACTCTACTCTACTCTACTCTACTCTACTCTACTCTACTCTATTCTACTCTACTCTACCTCTACCTCTACCTCCTCCTCTACCTTCTCCTCTCGCTCCTCCTCTACCTCCTCCTCTACCTCTTCCTCTTCTACCTCCTCTACCTCTACCTCTACCTCCTCTACAGCCTCTACCTCTACCTCTACCTCTACTCTACTCTACTCTACTCTACTCTACTCTACTCTACTCTACTCTATTCTACTCTGCTCTACTCTACTCTACTCTACTCTACTACTCTCTACTACTCTACTCTACTCTACTCTACTCTGCTTTGCTCTGCTCTGCTCTACTCTACTCTACTCTACTCTACTCTACTTTACTCTACTTTACTCTTTACTCTTTACTCTTTACTTTACTCTTTACTTTACTCTACTATACTCTACTGTACTATACTCTATTCTAATCTACTCTAATCTACATTAACTTACTTTACCTTACTTTACCTTGCCTTGCCTTGCCTTGCTTTGCCTTGCCTTGCCTAGCCTTGCCTGGCCTGGCCTTGCCTTGCCTTGCCTGGCCTGGCCTTGCCTTGCCTTGCCTTGCATTGTCTTGCCTTGCCTGGCGTTGCCTGGCTTTGCCTGGCCTTGCATTGCCTTGCCTTGCCGTGCCTTGCCTTGCCTTGCCTTGCCTTGCCTTGCCTTGCTTTGCCTTGCCTTGCCTTGCATTGCCTTGCCTTGCATTGCCTGGCCTTGCCTTGCCTTGCCTTGCCTTATGTTGCCTTGCCTTGCATTGCCTCTCCACTTCACTGCACTTCACTTCACTTCACTTTACTTTACTTTTACTTTTCTCTTTACGCTACTTTACTTTACTTTAAGTTACGTTACTTTACTTTAATTTACGTTACTTTACGTTACGTTACGTTACTTCACTTGCTTGCTTGCTTGCTCGCTCGCTTGCTTGTTCGTTTGTTCGTTGTTCGTTCGTTTGTTCGTTCATTCAACTATTTGTTTTCATTTTTGTTCAGAGTATTCGATCCCAAATATGCGAAATTGCATTATTGCTCATTTCAATCAAAATTGTCCTCAAGAAAGAAAATTACAAAACCCTTCAAATCCAGATAATCTTTATTTAGTCCAAGATGCTTTTATTATCTTCTAGACGAGCATTATCTTTTGTATTTATTAAGTATTGCTTATGTCTTATCATTTCATATATAGAGGATCTTACAATAAAATACACACTCTTGAATGTAAGATCCTTTTTATCACATGACACACCTAAGATAGATGACCGAAATCATGGCGTTTTTCATTTTGTTTACACGACTTCAGCTACGTTACTCGGCTGTAACGCTATCGTGTTCCAAATAATCCGACACCTTAAACCAAAGTTAACGTTACTAACATGCATTTTACAAAGTATAATAATAATAATAAGGATAAATAGTTAAGCTGTCTGAACGTATATTATGATGTACCATGCAAACAGTAGGGTCTAAATGTTTTACTGTACACAAACAGTGACTCGGACCTCATTTGCATCTGTAGTACACTAGTGTATTATGATATGTAGGAAATGGCTTTATTACACTCCCAGAAGCTATGTTATGTGATAAATAAAGACATCATACAAAATTTAAATTTTTTCGTCAGCTACTCAGCAATGTTCTATAATGTTCTATAAATCCTGAGTATTCGTATTTGCTGAATGTCTTATTGGAAATGTGCATTAAAATGCATGAATACATTTCCAACCTCTGTGATTGTCGCCTTTATAATTCGTATTATTAGCAACATTTTGTATAAAGCTCATAAAAATCAATAACAGTATTCTTATATTCACGTTTCTATCCAGTGCATATATTATGCCTCTTACGATAACTCATTTTAGCATTTTTGTTTAAAGGCATTTGCTGTAGTTTTCCATGCGCAACTTTTTTGGGAGACTTCTCTTCTAAAACTATTGGATGGATTTTCCTACAAATTTACAGGAATGTTGCTTTTGATGTCTAGTTGTACGTTTTGTCTTTTTTTAATTATTTTTTTTGATTTTTTGATTTTTTTATTGTCTTTATTTAAATAAAGGCCTATTATTAGATACATAAAATAGGAAAAATATAGCATTTTATAAATATTCCAACAAAATTAAAAAAAATTAAGCATAATGGTACGGTTCAAAAAACCAATATTAAATCTCAATATGCATGGTGACCTATAAATTTAATTGAATGTATTGTCTAAATACATGTTCAAATAAGTGCCTAGGAAGTTTGGACAAATTCTGTTATTAGGAACATACAAAAAAGGAAAATATACCATTTCTATATAATTTCATGCAAAACTTGGCCTTTTAACATAGGGGTAGGGTTTCAAATTCTTTTTCTAAACAAGAATGGGGACCTATCATTATTTTTTGCCTTTTCTGTCTATATATATGTCAGACTTACTGTACAAAAAGTTTAAAGAAAATCTGTTGTGCAGAAAAAACTATAAAAAATGTCTTTAACAGTTGTATTCTAGACTTCAATGTCTAAATAAGGTCCGTATGACCGGAGCCATCTTCAATGGATGGCCACTCCGTATTTTCTATTTGGCGTAGACATAATGTCAAGGGATCAAGACGTGCTTGTTCATATATGGACAGCAAGGTTGGTGACCTAACTAATTCTGAAATTGCATCACAGACAACACGAGTTGGCTGCTGCAGAAGGGTTAGTGAATAACCACCATCAATCTCGCTGCAAAAGACTTTGAAAGTTCCGTGAAACACGCACACTTTTGTGTAAAGGAATTTCACATTTGCATTAAATTCAGCTATAAATTTCTGATAGTTTCGCAACCGTTTTATTTCATTTTCAGTTTGCTTTTTCTTCTTCTTTAACTCACTATTGGTACTTTTTAATGCCTGTAGTTGATATTGAATTGTTTTTTTGTTCATTTTAGCATTATTTAACGCTCTATCGCTCGATTTTACTGCATTTCGCGCTGAGTCTGCGAGACTGGATCTTAATTTAACAGCATCTTCCATTACCGTCAAGCCTGCAACGTTGGCCCCAACACCTCCGACGAGGCCAATCGCACCAAGAGGGGGAACAAATGGTAGTAATAATGCGGACACAACTGTAGTTGCCACACCTGTAACTATCGTAGCCGTTTGAGTATCATCTGCCTTCTTAAGTTTTCGTTTTGCATCAGATAAATCGGATTCGGCGTCCCATAATTGCTTTCTCGCATTTGCACACATGTTTTCTGCATCATTAACTGCTTCAGTTTTGCCTTTTAACTCTTGATCTAAACTAGCAATTTTCTTTTTTAGCTCTTGACGTTTATCGTTGTTCTTTTTCATATCGACAACGCTAGCTTCTAAATCTCTACTCACTTGGCTGTTCAGTGCTTTTACCTGTTCCATCATTTGTTCAAAACAGTGTTTTATCGTGTTAACTTTTGGCATAAGAATATCTTTTATATAATCGATAACATTGCCTGTATGAGAACGTGTAGATGTAGATTGTAACGTTTGAACAAACGGTAGTATCTTTTGGAGACCATTCTGTAGGTTGAACAACACAGCGTCACACTCTGGTTTATATCTATTTAAACGTGTCGCATGTGTAACATCCATGTTCATCTATAATAAAATAAAACTTTAGTTAACATGTGTATCGAAGCATTATCTAGAGATATGACAAATATTGTATAACCAACTTTTTTTTTTTTGATAGTTGGTACAAGTCTATTTCGTATCTGTAATAAATAATAATTGGCATTTTTTTCGCATTTCCCGGAATGGTATAACTTTCCATTTTGCATATGAGCCTTCAAATGAAAAACTTAAAATAAACAGTTCACATGTTCGGTTACACCACGCCTAATCAATTCAAATTCCACAAAATAACTCTTCCTTTTTAAGATCTAAACCAAATCTTTATTCGGCAACCTCTGTTCACGTTCCTTCAAACTGATTCAAGCTTAAATCTGGATTAAACCCCCAGAGGTCATTTCGCCATTATCATTCCAAGGCGTTATACCTATTATCAACCAGTTCATGTATGTGATGTCGCATGGCTTGTCTTTTATTTTTTCTTGTAATTGTTTATTTCGATGCGTGTTTTTGGTTGACTTTGGCCCTTGAATGCTATATTTTCTGTTCGACTTTTATATCTACTTTAATTATTCGTATATATGCAGGTTTCTTTAAATTAAACGTACGCTCGAATAATGAATATTGCCAAATTGATTAAGCTTCGGTAATAAAACTCTCATTTTGTGTAGCAAGACTTCCTCTTCTGAAAACATTAGCTTTGGATGTCATGACCTGAATTAACTAAGTGGTTATCTTTATATTATCATAACGTTTGAAATTTTAGTCAAGTATAGTTGGTATACTTTAGCAGCGCAATCAATGCGATCGAATTCACTAAGAGCTTATTGCTCTTATTCAAAGATGTTTTCTAGGTAAACATAATAGCATTATCAGTAGGTAACATCTCCTTTAAATGCTGCTGCTACTACTACTACTACTACTACTACTACTACTACTACTACTATTACTACTACTACTTCTACTACTACTACTACTACTACTACTACTACTCCTACGACTACTACTATTACTACTACTACTCCTACTACTACTACTACTACTACTACTACTACTACTCCTACGACTACTACTATTATTACTGCTACTACTCCTACGACTACTACTACTACTACTAGTACTTCTACTACTACTACTACTACCACTGCTACTACTACTACTACTCCTACAACTACTACCATTACTACTACAACTACTATTACTCCTACGACTACTACTATTACTTCTGCTACTACTACTACTCCTACGACTACTACTACTACTACTACTACTACTACTACTGCTACTACTACTACTACTACTGCTACTACTACTACTACTACTACTACTACTACTACTACTGCTACTTTTTCTTCTTCTAATACAACTGCTTCTACTGCTACTACTATTGCTACTACTGCTGCTGTTATTACTATTACTACTGCTACTACTACTACTACTACTACTACTACTACCACTACTACTACTACTACTTTTTCTTCTTCTAATACTACTACAACTACTACTTGTAATATTAATAATAATAATAATAATAATAATTATACTACTTCTACTCATACTACTCCTCCTACATGTATTATTGCTACTACTATCACTGCTGCTGCTACAACAACTACTACTACTACTACTACAACTACTACTACTAATACTATTGCTTCTACTGCTGCTGCTACAACTGCTACTACTACTACTACTACTACTACTACTACTACAACTACTACTACTGCTATTACTACTACTTCAACTACTACTACTACTACTTCTACTACTACTTGTACTTCTTCTTCTAATACTGCTTCTGCAACTAATGCTGCTGCTACTACCACTGCTAGTACTACTCCTATTACTCCTCTTACATGTATTACTGCTACTATTACCACGGATACTACTGCAACTACTACTACTACTACAAATACTACTACTACTACAAATACTACTACTACTACTGCTACTTCTACTACTACCACTACTACTACTACTACTACTACTACTACTTCTTCTACTACTACTGCTACTACTGCTACTTCTTCTTCTTCTAATACTGCTGCTTCTACTACTACTACTACTATTTCTACTACTGCTGCTGCTAATACTACTACTACCGCTACTACTACTGCTCATCTAATCAAATATTTATTGTGCAATTATCGTATGGTTTGCTTTCGACCTCGGCCATTATGTGAAACACCAACGATGTTTTATTGTATCTTTAATCAAATGTGTATTGTGCAATTATCGTATGGTTTCCTTTTGACGTCGGCCATTATGTGAAATTAAGTAGAATATATAAAGCTGTCTCTTGCCGAACATGATCATGTTCGGTAAGAGACAACCTTATATATTCATCTTAATTAATACGGAATCCATTTCGAACTATCTTCTCATTTTCGCGTTGTAGGTCCCACGAATAGACGATAACTAGACATTTTTAAGACGAACATTTGGAGCAACATTTCGAGGTTTATCTTCGACTTTTCGCGCATAATCTCGCGTTTTTCATCGTGTAAAAGCGACAAGGACAGCACGAAAAGTCGAAAACACGACATTTTAATTTAAAACGTCGCACTTGCGAGTGATATAATATGCACACCATCACCGGGTGACTGGCGGGAAAATCATCCATGGATGATGTATACAATGTTCTCATTATAACCACCATCATCACCGAATACTATTTACATTTCTACTGCTGTTTCTACTACACGCATCAGCATCAGCATCAACAGTGGTAATAAATGTAGTAGTAGTTATAGCAGCTGATTATCATTAACACCATTGAAACCATGGTAAAAAGCTGCCCTCAGCGGCCTCTTTGGCAAGTACTATTCAAAGGCTCTACACCCATCATATTCTCTTTTGTTTGTGGTGTTACGTACTTTATTTCTACATGAGTATTTACACTGGAAGTGTTGTTTGTTTCAAATGCCTGGTTTATTTGACTATGTTCTATCTGAATGTTAATTTTCTGTTCGACTTTTGTTTAGATATGTTTACGTATGCAATAATCTCAATTACCAAACATTAAGATGTGCAGTATTATACTTAAGTGTAAACGCCGGTCGTTTAAAATAGGCAATCTTTTTCAAGTATTTTTTCATAGTTATTAATCACGTATATTTCATCGTTGTTTAGTATATCATGGTAATTCGTCAATCGTCAGTAATGCGCATAACTGTAACGGATATATATCAATGTTAAGCGGATTTTAATATAAAACGCACGTGTGCAGATCTTCAAGTTCATATTTCACCATTGTTTTTTTAAAATAAACATTTTATTTCTTCAAATCGATGTTATGAAACAAATTTAACGCATCAATGCAACTATTATTATAGTTTATTTCGAACTGTTTAGAAAAGCGTAAGAAACAGCTGGCATGATGTTTTTTTAATAAGACCCAATACTGTGATTGCATTTATTCGGCCTACCCAGTATAATTAAGAACGAAGTGTCCTCTTTGTTTAAGATAATTTAACCTAATGGGGTTATCGGTGACATATTGAATCTGTGTTTACAAGGTTCCGTCGCATGTGGAAACCGGGCACACATTTTGCAATAATCCCAACGGAATACATTTCACCTAGGCACTTTACGATGTTATACCTAAAAGGTGCTATAGGCGATCTGGAAGGGTAACTGGTGCCAATACAAAAAAGAGACTTCGTATTGTGCTTCAGTCTGATACAAAATGTGCATTAAATAAACCGAATATCAAGTTCGGTGAAATTATTATTTATGCAAATGTTTGAATTAGACAATACGACGACTCGGCGTATTTGTGACTTTACATCATCAATAGTAATGCATTTGGGGTTCGTACTGTTGCCAGTTGTACATATTATTAAACAAAAGTGTAGTTAGCTCAAAAAAACAATAATTTATAACGGCCTTAAAGCATCATAATTCTATGAATTAATATCAACGATATACATATATGCACCAAACACTAACCGACTCGTCTAGATTTCCAGACCAAACTATTTCATTAACACTAATAAAATCGATTCTTGTATGCGGCCTATTTTAGTGCATTTGTAGATTAACTATTCAACTGAAGCATTATATGAAATTTAAATCGTACTTAGATTGACACCCATCATTCTTCCAGATCGTCTACAGTCCCTTTATGGATTAAAAAGGACTAACACACATCTGTACTACGATTATAACGCTTTATTAAATATGATTTACTACCAATATACAACTACTATAAAGAAAACTATTACGACAGCGAACATTAAGGATTATATACTGATATAACACACTTATTAGCTCGGATCTTTAGTAAAATTTAAATAATGACATTTCTATTATAAAACTATTGCGAAAAACAATATGAGAATGAAAGTACGATTGTGAAAACTAATACTATCAATCGACGACAACAAGTATATGTTAACTAATGTTACAGTAGCAATATGAGTGCAAAATAAAGAGACGTTGTGATTTAACACTTGAAATTATTAAACATTCAAGATTCTTTATCAATAGGAAAAGACAATAATTAAGCTTTGGTGTTACAGACCCAGTTGCGTTCAAGTACCCAAAATAATTGCAGAACGAACGCTGAACAAATGGAAAATGAACGCAGAATGAACGCAGAATAAACTCAGAATGAACGATGCACACAATATATACACTGAACATACAAAATGAACGATGAATGCATTTTTTAAAACGCTAAACGCTGTAAATGAACGCAACAAATGCAACGCACGAAATGCATTTTTTAAAACGCTGAACGCTGTAAACAAATGCAACAAATGCAACGAACGAAATGCATTTTTTAAAACGAACGCAATTTGCCAAATGCATTTCGATATTTTGGATAACTTCTCTGATATTTCGGATAACTTCTGTTATTATCCTTTTAAACGCGGTTGAGTTGATAATTAAAATCTGGATTTAATTGCAGTGAGTTTTACGGCGCACCAACACATGGAAAGTTATATGACGCCTAACAGGAATGAAGATGCCAGTCTCATCCTTCAATTATATCAAGATAAAACTGGAGAATGGGCCTCGAACCTTCTACAGTTCTAATTTGCAGAACTGCAGTTGCTGCACATTCTATAGCAAACACTCCGTTTACGATAGAGCCACGTTTCCACGTTTGAATACGCGGTGTCATGGTGAAAACCTTCAATGAGCATGATAACAAATGAAAAAATGAACATAAATATGGGGGTGAGGGGTCCTACCTCGAAAAGACTACAAGATTTCTGGATGGACCGACCGACAGACCGACAGACAGACCGACATGTGCAAAGCAATATGCCCCACCTTTGGGAAGTTGGGCATAATAACATGCAAGAAATATCATATATATTTTGAAACCTCTGGATTTAACGTTAATCTTGGTGAATTTGACCTTGTTACATTGACAGATCGCCCCAAGATACTCTACATTCTCATTATTTATGCCGTAGTTATATACCATTGCAATTAACAGTATTGAATATCGAATGATAAGGTTTATGTTTGTGAATTTATACATACCGCCTGTACATGTCTTATTTGAATTGATAGATAATATATTTAGCTTTCTAACGGTACATACTGCATGTGTATCCTCTTTTAACATCCACTATCTTTTTGGTTGATTATTTATTTGGACACTAATTAATACTTGCCCCTCTTACAGTAGCTATTCGTCATGCGTTCGTACTGACAGAACGTGTCATACAGATTTTTTTTTTATGTATAGGATTTCTACAGGATGTAAATTGAGTACTATCCTGATTAACATTTGTTTATATAAACGACGTATACATGGGTCTTTATATGACACCAAAATATTAAGATCCAAGAAAATTAGCAGCTTAAGGCACAACAGTTATAATTCCAATATCCATATTGCAACGCAATATTGGCTATTTTGATACGTATGAACCCTTTAAACTATTTGATACCATGGTTATGTCTATTTCGACACACGGTTCCCAGATTTGGAGGTTATGAATATTGTTATCATAATAAAAATGCCCATTGAACTCATTTCTAGATACTATACTATCAGATATGTATTTTTCACATAAATACCATCCCATCAGTGGTGGAAAGCGCGTTTGATGAAATTCTGATTAAAATCTATTTATTATTGTAACTGTGTTATTTTATGTGTGTATAGTTCACATATGAGTAAAACCAGGTACCCCATTTGTTTGTTTGTTTGTTTGTTTGCTTGCTGGCTGGTTGCCTGCTTGCTTGCTTTACTTTAATTTACTTTACTTTACTTTACGTTACTTTACTTTACTTAACTTAGTCTTTTGGCTGTTACTTGTGATACGGAGGCTTCATAACCGCTGCTCCCAACTAAATTCCATTATGTTTATTTCGCTCTTCGGGGCATTTAATTTTATTAGATACTGGCGCCATACGCCGTACGACATGGGGATGCGATAAACTCCATGTCCACCGCCGTATGCATGCCATCTTCGGGATGCTTAAAATTGTGTATTATTGAATTTATGAATATTGAGTTCTGCTCAACCCGGGGCTAGAGGGCGTGAGCGGTAGCTAGCATATTTCACTACCGCTCATGAATAGTCTCAATCAAACCGAGACTGCAATATTTCGTATTTGTCGTGCTCGGCCGTTTCCAAAGGTCCATTATTATACTCTTTTTTACTTTATTTTACTTAAATTTACTTTTCTTTACTTTTCTTTACTTTAATTTACTTTACTTTACTTTACTTTACTTTACTTTACTTCACTTTACTTGGTTGCTTGGTTGCTTGCTTGTTCGCTCGCTCGCTCACTTGCTCGCTCAAAATCTATTTAATATTGTAACTGTTAATTTCTGTGTGTATGGTTCACATATGAGTAATACCAGGTAACCCGTGTGTGTGTTTGTTGGCTGACTGGCTGACTGGATGGCTGCCTGCTTGCCTGCTTGCCTGCTCTGCTCTGCTCTGCTCTGCTCTGCTCTGCTCTGCTCTACTCTACTCTACTCTACTCTACTCTACTCTTTACTTTTTTACTTTAGTTTAATTTACTTTACTTTACTTCTTTACTTGACTTGACTTGACTGACTTGACTTACTTGACGTGATTTGATTTGACTTGACTTGACTTTACTCTTTACTCTTTAATTGTACTGTACTGTACTGTACTGTACTGTACTGTACTGTACTGTACTGTACTGTACTGTACTGTACTGTACTGTACTGTACTGTATTGTACTGTAATGTACTGTAATGTACTGTACTGTACTGTACTGCACTTGTACTGTACTGTAATATACTGTACTGTACTGTATTGTACTGTACTGTACTGTACTGTAATGTACTGTAATGTACTGTACTGTACTCTACTGTACTGCACTTGTACTGTACTCTACTGTACTCTACTGTACTCTACTGTATTCTACTGTACTCTACTGTACTCTACTGTACTATACTCTATTCTAATCTACTCTAATCTACATTAACTTACTTTACATTACTTTACCTTACTTTACTTTGCCTTGCCTTGCCTTGCCTTGCCTCTCCACTTCACATCACTTTACTTCACTTTACCTTACTTTTATTTTTACTTTTACTTTACTTTTACTTTTCTCTTTACGTTACTTTACTTTACTTTACTTTAATTTACGTTACTTTACGTTACTTTACGTAACGTTACGTTACTTCATTTGCTTGCTCGCTCGCTCGCTTGTTCCTTCGTTCGTTCATTCAACTATTTGTTTTCATTTTTGTTCAGAGTATTCGAGCTCAAATATGCGAAATTGCATTATTGTTCATTTCAATCAAAACTGTCCTCAAGAAAGAAAATTACAAAACCCTTCAAATCCAGATCATCTTTATTTAGTCCAAGATGTTTTTATTATGTTTTAGACGAGCATTATATTTTGTATTTATGAAGTATTGCTTATGTCTTATCATTTCATATATAGAGGATCTTACAAGTGTGACTGTGTATTATTGATTTCAATAAAGTCAAGAATACACAGTCTTGAATGTAAGATCCTTTTTATCACATGACACACCTAAGATAGATGATAGTTGATAGAAATTACGGCGTGGCTTTGTTGTTTACACGACTTCAGCTACGTTACTCCGTTGTAACAAAATCGTGTTGCAAATAATCCGACACATTAAATCAAATTTAACGTTACTAACATGCATTTTACAAAGCAAAATGATAATAAGAATAAATATTTAAGCTGTCTGAATGTATATTATGATTTATCATGCGAACGATAGGGACTAAATGTTTTACTGTTCACAAACACAGTGACCCGGTCCTCATTTGCATCTGTAGTACACTAGTGTATTATGATATGTAAGTAATGGCTTTATTACACTCCCAGAAGCTATGTTATATGATAAATAAAGACATCATTGCAATAGTAATTACAAAATGTAATTTATCCGTCAGCTACTCAGCGATGTTCTATAAATCCTGAGCATTCGTATTTGCTGAATGTCTTATTGGAAATGTGTATTAAAATGCATGAATACATTTCCAACCTCTGTTATTGTGGTCTTTATAATTCGTATTATTAGCAACATTTCGCAGAAAGCTCATATAAATCAATAACAGTATTTTTTATATTCACGTTTCTATCCAGTGCATATATTATGCCTCTTACGATAACTCATTTTAGCATTTTTGTTTAAAGGCATTTTCTGTAGTTTTCTATCCCCACTTTTTTGGGCGACTTCTCTTCTAAAACTATTGGATGGATATTCCTACAAATTTACAGGAATGTCGCTTTTGATGTCTAGTTGTACTTTTTGTCTTTTTTTTTAATTTTTTTGATTTTTTTTTTTAATTTCTTTTTTTTTATTTAGTTTTTTGTCTTTATTTAAATAAAGGCCTATTATTAGATACGTAAAATAGGAAAAATATAGCATTTTATAAAAAGTCCAACAAAATTAAAAAAATTAAGAATAATATGGTACGGTTCAAAAAAACAACATTAAATTTCAATATACATGGTGACCTATACATTTAATTGAATATATTGTCTAAATATATGTTCAAATAAGTGCCTAGGAAGTTTGAACAAATTCTGTTATTAGGAACATAAAAAGGAAAATATACCATTTCTATATAATTTCATGCAAAACTTGGCCTTTTAGCATAGGGGTAGGGTTTAAAATTCTTTTTCTAAACAAGCATGGGGACCTACAATTACTTTTGCCTTTTCTGTCTATATATATATCAGACTTACTTAAAAAGTTTAAAGAAAATCTGTTATGCAGAAAAAACTATAGAAAATGTCTTTAACTGTATTCTAGACTTCAATGTCTAAATAAGGTCCGTATGACCGGAGCCATCTTCAATGGATGGCCACTTCGTATTTTCTATTTGGCGTAGACATAATGTCAAGGGATCCAGACGTGCTTGTCCATATATGGACAATAATAATGGTGACCTAACTAATTCGGAAATGGCATCACAGACATCACGAGTTGGCTTCTGCAGAACGGCTAGTGAATAACCACCATCAATCTCGCTGCAAAAGACTTCGAAAGTTCCGTGAAACACGCTCACTTTTGTGTAAAGGAATTTCACATTTTCATTAAATTCAGCTATAATTTTCTGATCGTTTCGCAACCTTTCTATTTCATTTGCAGTTTGCTTTCTGTTCTTCTTTAACTCACTACTCTTACTATTTAGTGCCTGTAGTTGATTTTGAATTGTTTCTTTGCTGATTTTAGCATCTTTTAACGATCTCTCGCTCGATGTTACCTCATTTCGCACTGAGTCTGCGAGTCTGGATCTTAACTGAACTGCATCTTCCATTACTGTATGGCCTACAACGTTAGCCGCAGTACCTCCGACAAGGCCCAACACACCAAGAGGGGGGAACAATGGTAATACTATTACAGACGCAATTGTAGTTGCCAATCCTGCATCTTTTGTAGCCTGTTGAGCATTCTTTGCCTTCTCAAGCTTTTGTTTTGCGTCAGATAAATCGGATTCGGCATCAGATAATTGCTTTATCTTATTTGCAAATTTTTTTTCGGCATGACAAACTGCTTCAGTTTTGCCTTTCAACTCTTGATCTAAACAAGCAATTTGCTTTTCTAGCTTTTGTCGTTTATCGTTGTTCTTTTTCATATCGACAACGCTAGCTTCTAAATCTCTACTCACTTGGCTGTTCAGTGCTTTTACCTGTTCCATCATTTGTTCAAAAAAGTGTTTTATCCTGTTAACTTGTGGCATAAGAATACGTTTTATATAATCGATAACATTGCCTGGATGAGAACGTGTAAATGTAGATTGTAACTCTTGAACAAACGGTAGTATATTTTGGAGACCATTCTGTAGGTTCAACAAAACAGCGTCACAGCTTGGTGTATATATATGTAAACGTGTCGATAGTGTTACATCCATGTTCATCTATAATAAAATAAAACTTTAGTTAACATGTGTATCGAAGCATTGTCTAGATATATGACACATATTGTATAACCAACATTTGGTTTTTGGATCGTTGGTACGAGTCTGTTTCGTATCTCTAATAAATAATAATTGGCCTTTTTTTCGCTTTTCCCGGAATGGAATAACTTTCAATTTTGCATGAACATGATGAAAAACTTAAAATAAATACCCTGCCTCATCAATTCAAATTCCACAAAATTACTCTTCCTTTTTAAGATCTAAACCATATGTATGCCTTTTAAATCTTCATTCGGCAACCTCTGTTCACGTTCCATCAAACTGGTGCACGCTTAAATCTGGATTAAACCCCTAGAGGTCATTTCGCCACTACCTGTTCCAAGGCGTTATACCTATTATCAACCAGTTCATGTGTGTGATGTCGCATGCCTTGTCTTTTATTTGTTCTTGTAATTGTTTATTTCGATACGTATTTTCGGTTGACTTTGGTCCTTGAATGCTACATATTCTGTTCGACTTTTATATCTACTTTAATACTTCGTATATACGCAGGTTTCTTTAAATTAAACGTACGCTCGAATAATTAATATGGCAAACTGATTAATCTTCGGGAACAAAACTCTCATTTTGTGTAGCAATACTTCCTCTTCTGCAAAACATTAGCTTTGGATGTCATGACCTGAGTTAACTAAGTGGTTATATGTATATTATCATAACGTTTGACGCTTTAGTAAAGTATGGTTGGTATACTTTACGAGCGCAATCAATGCGATTGAATTCACTAAGAGCTTATTAAAGACGTTTTCTAGGTAAACATAATATCATTATTAGTAATTAACATCTGTTTTAAATGCTACTACTACTACTACTACAACAACAACTACCCCTACTACTACTACTACTACTACTACTACTACTACAAACACTACTACATATAATAATAATAATAATAATTATATTGCTACTACTTCTGCTTCTGCAACTACTGCTGCTGCTACTACCACTGCTACTACTATTCCTATTACACCTCCTACATGTACTACTGCTACTAATACCACTGCTACTACTACTACTACTACTACTACTACTACCACTGCTACTACTACTACTACTACTACTACTACTACTACTACTACTACAACTACTACTACTGCTACTACTACGTTTACTACTATTGCTACTTCTTCTTCTAATACTGCTGCTTCTACTGCTACTACTACTGCTACTACTGCTGTTGCTATTACTACACATGACAAATATCTAGGTATGAAAACCATATGTTTTACATATGTGCTACATATGTAATCTACACATGTATTTCATATGAAAGTAACACGTGTAATAAATACGAAACATATTTTTTTACCTAATTAACATCGCAACTTTTTATATAAATGCTATATGTAGCGAATATGTAGTAGTTTCATATGAAATATATATGTACACAGGTGTATTATTTTAACATGAAACATATATGTGGTACATACGTGCCACATAATTATGGATCATAAACATGTGTGGCACATATATAAATAACACGAAGTACATATGGAATTAGCATGCAAAAAATAAAAAAGTAACACATATGCGGCACATGTCAAGACATTTTTCCTGTGTACTTCTACTACTACTGCTACTTCTTCTTCTAATACTGCTGCTTCTACTACTACTGTTACTACTGCTGCTGTTATTACTGCTGCTACTACTACTACTACTACAACTACTACTAATAATAATAATATTACTACTACTTCTACTACTACTGCTAATTCTGCATAACTGTAACGGATATATAACAATGTTAAGTGGATTTTAATATAAAACGCACGCGTGCATATCTTCAAGTTCATATTTACCATTGTTTTATAAAATAAACATTTTATTTCCTCAAATCGATGTTATGAAACCAATTTAACGCATCAATGTAACTATTATTATCGTTTACTTCGAACAGTTTAGATAAGCGTAAGAAACAGCTGGCGTGATTTTCTTTTAATAAGACCCAACAATATGATTGCATTTATTCGGACTTCCCAATATAAGTAAATGGAGTGCGTGGTCCAGTGGTAGAGCGCCGAACTCCAGATCAAGAGGTCGTGGGTTCGATCCTCGCCGCGGCCACGTTATTTATCCTGGAGCAAGATAATTAATCCACATTGCTTGCTTAGTACTGGTTCTACACAGGAAGCCATCGAGAGTGATTAATCTGAGTTGCAAGAACTTGTTTCGCAATCGATGTAAACTAAATATGAGCCGCGACACAAGAAAACGTCCCTTCGGACGTTCAGACGACAACGTCATAACGTAACATTTTATGACGTCGGCCGGTAATCAATTAATTACTAATCAAATTTCTCGCCCTTCTGTGTTTTACCTAATTATTATATCATAGGGAATATGTTTGTTAATATAAATAGTTGATGCTATAGAAAATGGTAATTGTTTATGTTTTTTGTTGTTATTTAATCAACGACGTCGTCCAAGACGTCGACGTCATCGTGCAAAATTAACGGTGAGTACAATCTTTAATTTTCAAATTCAGATAAAATCATTTTTAATTAAGATATCAACATAAAATAAAGAAATTTTTTAAGACAAAATCACCGTGTTTCATAAACGTCAAAAAACATAAAATGTGAAAATTTTGTCTGAAGGGTCGTTTTCGCGTGTTTCGGCTCATATGTTTAAAACTAAAACATAAGTAAGAACGAAGTGTCCTCTTTGTTTAAGATAATTTAACCTAAATATGGGGCTACAGGTGACATATCGAATATGTGTTCACAAGGATTCCGTCGCATGTGGAAATCGGACACATATATTGCAATAATCCCAAAGGAATACATTTCACCTAGTCAGTTTACGATGATACACTTTAAAGGGACTATAGACGATCTGGAACAGTAATTGGTGCCTATGCAAACAAGAGAATTCATATTGTACTGATATTGTCTGATAGCCCATGAATTAAAAAAACCGTATATTCAGTGAAATTATTATTTATGAAACTGTTTGAACTAGAAAATACGACGACTCGGCGTATTGTGATGTTAAATCATCAATATTATTGTATTTGGGGTTCGTATTGCTTCCAGTTGTACATATTATTAAATAAAAGTGTAGTTAGCTCAAAAGACAATAATGTATAATAGCCTAAAAGCATCATAATTGTATGAATTAATATCAATGTGATATACATATATGCACCAAACACTAACCGACTCGTCTAGATTTCCGGACTAAACTATTTCATTAACAATAATAAAATCGATTCTTGTATAGGGCCTATTTTGATAGTGCTTATATGCAACTGAACCATAATATGAAATTTAAATCGTACTTGGATTGACACCCATTATTCTTCCAGATCGTCTACAGTCCCTTTAAGGATTGAAAAAGACTAACACCCATCTGTACTACGATTATAACGCTTTATTAATACATGATTTACTACCGTTATAAAACTACTATAAAGAAAACTATTACGACTGTAAACATTAAGATTATATACTGATATAACACAATTATTATCTCGGATCTTAGTAAAATTTAAATAATGACATTTCTATTATAAGACTTACTACTTTTGCGGAAAAAAATATGAGAATCAATGAAAGTATACTTAGTTGCAAAAGAAACTGGACACTTTAAGAATTTTACTTTACACCCTATCCTCTTTATCGAGCGACAGTCCCTTAATGATTCGACCTATTGAAAAACAAATGACAACATGATATTGACAATGGAATGATAAAACTTTGGTACCAAACATGGCATATTAATTTTGGAATTTGTCAATTTAATTCTAAAAAAACTTTAATAATTAAATCTAGACAAAACTCAGTGTCCACTTTCTTTTGCAACTGAGTATACGATTGTGAAAACTAATACTATCATTCGACGACAACAAGAATATGTTAGCTATTATTGCAGTAGCAATTTGAGTGCAAAATAAATACGATGTTGTGATTTAATACTTAAAATTATTAAACATTAAAGAATCTTTATCAATAGGTAAAAGGACAATAATTAAGCTTTGGTTTTCTGTTTATAGAACAACATGGTTTATTAAAGTAATCCAATTCTGGAACAAAGTAGTCTGTTAATTAATTCAGTTCTGTCACATACATACAGTGTGTCCATACAGACGTCAACATACGTAATAATAATAAGCATGCAATTAATATAAACATAAATACAATACGCTGTAAAATAAAGACAAATAAGCGAACAACATGACCATTGCAAAGACTGGTTTTCAATTCTTTTAAAATGCAAATGAAAAAGTCCTGTGTATCAATTCGGGAACGGTGCCCTTCTATAATCATAGATGGAAGATTATGGGCATTATTAAATATATGTGTGCAGATGTGAAGTCAAAAGTTAAACACGATAATTGCTTGAGTGATGAATGTACCTGTCATTTGGGAGAGTGAGACAGAGGAAATCCCTTTTTATTCTGCATATTTATTAATGATTTGAAGGAAAATTTATATCAAAAGGCATAGAATGCATAGCAGGTTTAAATTTAGAAATGATTTAAATAGTTTTATTAAATTATGCTGACGTTTTAATTTTTTTTCTGAACTGAAGAGGGTTTTGAGGAAATCCTCTGACGTAAAACTGTAAGATTCATATGGGTTATAATCCATATCCAACTCAAAAGAAATCAAACGATTTCAACAAAAAAATCCATTCCATATCTTGTTACTTTTCAATGCATGTTCTAATAGGGCAAAAAATCCATCTATGGAGCAATCCAAAACGTGACTTCATTTTATAGCTGCATTTCGGGAATGCTGAATTGAATAACCTATAAACATTTAAATATACGAGGGTCGTTCAAATAATACGTGGACTTTTTCGATATCGTACTCATTTTTTGGCGTAAACCTTTAAGATTCAAATAGGTTGTAATCCAAATCAAAAGAAAACAAATTATTTAAACAAAAATTGATTCCATATCGTGTTAACTTGCAATGAATGATCTAATAGGGCGAGAAACCCATCTACGGAACAGTCCAATATGTGACGTCATTTAAAAACTGCATTTCGGGAATGATTAATTAAAAAAAAATCGTCAGTAAAAATACACAAAATTAAAGTAGCATGATCACTGGTGTTCCACCGTTACAATTTCGAACTTATGAAGAACCATGATAAATATAAATGAATAGAGACACTCTTCCTTTCTTTTGAATTGAAACTGACGACGTCGTAAAAAGCATGGAGCATTTTCTTTTTAATGCCCTCTTTATCATAGTCTTAGAAAACAATATATAACACCCTAAGATGTTAACGTTAATAGATCGCATGTCTTCAGACTGTCCGAAGTTAAATCACTGGTTAGTATAGCATATTTATAAATCTTTCAAATTAAGAAATGACATTTATATCGAAAGGTAGTTAAGGTTAAAAATTACACCGAAATGTAAGTACGAATACACAAATACGAGACTGATTTATTATTTGATTGATTGATTGATTGATTGATTGATTGATTGATTGGAAAATACTTACTAGTAAGTGTGGAAGAGATGCAGAGGATCTTACATGAGTGAGTATTCATTATTGAATTTATTAAACGAGTTGGCAAAATGATATAATGCGACGCTCTTGCCGAGCATTATATCATTTTTGCTAACGAGTTTAATAATTTCAATAATGAATGAGAACGAATGTTAGATTCTATTTATCACATAACTGACATATCGACTTTTATTGTACTTTGCCTGTCGTTTTAACACGCGAAATCGACATAAACCGTGGGAATTGGATCACAGTCATTATCGAGTTTTGTTTACAGCGCCAACTAGGTTAATTTGCAAACTTATATAAATAGCGGTATATCGAAAATATAGACTCCCACACCGTAAGTTATGTGATCAATTTGAATATACGGTCGTTGTATAACATTTCAAAATGAAATGGTTTATTGGTTTTGATAATATACTGCGGATTGATTAATATTACTCATATGTGAACATATGCTTATACATTCACTTGTCTGCCATATATTTCAATGGTTCGCAAATCAGAGACTCTCGTTTTTTGGTTGAATAAAAGTATCTCTCTGTAATAAACTTCTATTTTTTTTAACTCACTATCCAACGGCTCTATCGACTTCGCTAGTCAAAAAGCGATGCGTGACTAAACGATATATGATTCATCGACATACTATTTGGTTACACAGTTATACAGAATATTAACTACAAATAAAACAAATATATCAACATTATATGAACCAATATTAGTGTACACCGATATATGAATATTTAGTATTATGAAATCATTATTACGTCTAAAGGAGATTATCATTATTTGTTTTTAATATTTAGATTAGGATACGAATAATAATAAACTATAATTGTTGGAAGTTTTTACATAATCAAATTGAAAGATTGTATTGTAATTCTAAATCCATAAAGGAAACTTTTTATTGCGAAAGTATTAAAGACCTTAACTTGGCTCTATATAAATGCACCCCCGTAGTTAAACATTGGCCACTGAAAAAGCCAAGCCTGCTAATAAAAGCATATTACAAACGTGATGTTTAAATCCTGGCGTGTCCCCAGAAAAGAGGCCCGTATCGAAAGCAAATACAGTGTTATAAAATCTTAGACTAGTATTTTTAGTTGGCACAATAGACACATAGCAGATATGGCAAAACAAAATCCGTATAATACTTTGAACCGTTTAACAATTGTAGCATGGTCGGTGACATTTCCTTTGATGAATTCAAAGCATTAAATCGTTTATTAATTGTAACTAAATGGGCGTGGATATACCGTACTACAACTACCAGACAAAGGAATTTAGAGCACGGACGTCACAGTGTTACTAAGCACACCATACTACAAAACAGATAGAGTCTGGCTCAGCTCTTGGTTATTTAAACACCTCGATGGGCTACTTCTGATTTAAACACCTCGATGGGCTACTTCTGAGACCAGACAGTATATATTGCATAACAGATACTCAATACAACGTGGTCCCGCCTTAATACCATATACAATTAAGGTTATATTAGCATAATTTTATAACGGATATTTCGAAATTAAAACACCTTTAAAAATCTTTTACTGAGAAAAGGCGATAACTTGTTTAAAATTACCTGCTAACATTTTAAGCCGAAATTAAGGTTTTATTTCATACCCGAGTCGACCCCGTTTTCGCTTTTGGAGAAGGGGTCAGATGGGGTATGAAAGTTAATAATAGGACCACGTAATGAAAACAGATTAAAATGGATATAAACAATGCGGTTACTACGGACTGATTATAAATGGCCAAATGTCGGGACGTACATGCATTATGGTATGACGGCTACTGTCCGTTCGTACATGTCTGTAACGTTCACGTAGCTTTGAAATTTGGCGATATATATAAAAAAAGTAATATTGTTTACACAAAAATAGATTTAGAAACGCACAGAAAATTAAGACTAAAGGTCTTCATGGCAATACCAGTCGAACAATGCGATTATATATGCGATCAGTGTAGACCCTGACCATGCATAACAAATTAAACGTTCAGTCAACTCTGGTTGCCATATATTTACATATAAAATACTGTATCAGCGATTTCGGGATATGCTGTATAATTGTGGTGATGAAACGATTTCCGATATTTACAGAGGAAAATAGCTTCCATAAAAAAAGCCATCACCACCTGGAATGGCAGAAAACTATGCCCGATTGTGTCCTTCTGCAATGCAGGCAATTATTGCCAATCCAACCGAACATTCTTACAATTTGTGCCCCATGTTTAAATAATAAAATACTGATCCTGAACTCGTTTCATATTATTGTCTGTCAGGGCCTCTATTTTCACCTCCTAAACGTCTTAACATAATCGTGAATTGACGTTATATTGTGACTACTTCATGCCAATCTCTACCCAGAGTACACTCGTTCCTCATTTGACTCTGTCAACGTCAAAGGAAGTAGGGCGAACGGTTAGGTGATGTGATTATTAAAAAAAGTTATGACGATGTTTATAATCCTTTTGCGTGATCTGCAAAGATATAGTATAGACCTATATTAAATAATTTTAATTTTTATTTATATGAGTTTTTTTTGTTTAGTAATTTTCTGCTATCGAGCTTCGGTTTCAAATGTTTGCATATGCGTTTTGATTGAGGAGACCTAAGTACGTATTATTTTTATAGTAAACTAGTCCCGATTAAAACTAAATTGTTTTCAAGCATTATTTCAAATCTTACATCTAATTTGCAGATATTCTGAAAATTATATTTACACAAGAAATGAATAAGTTTCATTCAGGCAAACATTTTCCAATTTTAACATGTTTTACCAAAATCTTGTAATTTAGTAGTTAGCAGAGATATATGTGAGTGCAAGGAACGATAACTCTGCGTGGAGATTGACTTCATGCGCTTGAATAACTGCAATCTAAAAGTACCGGTAAGTTTAGATTTTAAGCATATAATTTCCCGTGAACACGTCCACTGAGGTCCAAATCTGCATCTATTTGCCATATATCACTGCCTCATAGTGTTCATTTACGCAGAGTGTGTATCTACTAGAAGGAAAACAACTATTAAAATGCCACTATTTCATTTTTATGACGGATTTGGGTTTTAAGCTTTCTTCATCGATTGCATTGTTGTTGAGTTATTGTTACTTCTAATACAACGACCGATTTTCAATGTTCATGATTCTTTGCGATCGAGCTGTTATTTCTGTTAAATAAATGGTGTCTTCTTGCCGTTCATGATTTAGCGTACGACAACTGTTGTGACATTTTTAATCGTTTAACTAGTACTGCAAACTTAACAATATTTAAAATATCTCCTATTTCTTATATTGTGTCAGCTATTCTTGACGAGTAGTGTCATACGCTAAGTAAACGATGATATAAACACCGGTAGAATGTGTTCTGACATTTCATCAAGTGTTTATTGTCAACTAGTTTCAATGAATGTGTTAAACTCGACTTTGCAAAACATTAAATATGTTTCTAATGAAATATATTTTGACAAAAAACGGCTGTAGCGTTAAGCGTATTCTGGTCCTTTAATAGTTTAAAGCATGTTGCCACAATGGACACCTATTTGATTGACTATACCATGGCTTTCAATTCTTCGTCAGTAAAACCTTCCGACACAGTCTGTTGGATTTTTTTTCAGTAATCTAGATCAAGTCATCAACTTCTGTGTCAGAAAAACCGCTCGATACCGTTTGTTGGATTTCACGTATCTTGGCTGGTTCAATGGCCGGCATTTTAGCCTCTAGTTCTGCTATTTTTGCTATCCTTTCATCTATCCGTCTACTAAATTCTTCTTTCTGTTTCTTCACAATTGACTGAATTTCCTGTTGCGCTTTCTGGCAGCCATTGTGCAACTCTTCTCTTCGCTGCATTATTTCACGTTGATCTTTTTTCGGATCGAGTGCAATCAAACCACCAAGGGACGTAATCCTATCCATTAAATGTTTGTTCGATATTTCAACGTACGTAGCTGAAATTGTGTGAACGACGTATGCTACCTGACTTGCCTTAGAGGCTTGCTCGAAAATAACATCGCGAAATATGTTTGATAGCGGTGCTGCTGTGGTACCCATTTGTAGCTTCCTACCAACGTTTGCTTGGTCTACAAAATCTGTTAACGAAGAGTGAAGACAACACTTAATAAGGTTGGACAGCATCTGAAAAAATCTCACAAGTTGTCCCCATTGTTCTCTTACTTGTGCTAAAGCCTTGATGCCCTTAACAAGTGTTTCACGAATGGCATCAAACTCAATTTTCGTCAGATCTAATTTTGCCATTTCTTTAAGAACCTCGATAAGTTTCTCGTTTGATTTCGCCATTTCTTCGGAAGCCTTTTCCTGTCTACGTTTAGTATCTTTCAATGATTCTTTTGCAAGTTCGGTTTTATAACGAGATTCTTCTACGGCAGCCTTTACCACGGTTGCACTTGAACTTGCCGGCTTCATTTTGTCTAAATGGGGTGACTTATTGTCCAGTGGATTTTTACCTACTTTCCTGCTTGCCTGGCAATTTAGTTTCTGTGATTGTATGCTGATTTTCTTTGTCTCTTCAACAGCTTTTTGAATGCGTGTTTCTTTATCTTCAACTGTCATTTGTTTTACAATGTAATTCAGAGTGTTGCATACTTTAATCGCCTGGTCGCATAACATTAAAACTTCTTCTCGGATTGTACCGCTGCATTTCTCATTTTCAACGTTTTGACGAGACTTGTCCAGAAATTCCTTTACACTCGATGCCTCTCCCTTTGAAATGCGATGAAAGTCGGGCGATTTCCTTTGCTGCTCATCGATGTTTCCAGTTGCTAGCTCTACAAGCAACATTATTTGTTTATGGATACGCCCAATCTGGACATAAACACGATGTGCGGATAATTCAGAGTCGAGGAGTTCTTCGTCGTGTTCGTTTACATTTACTTCATCATCAACGGCACCTGACGCTCTTCTCTTTATGGAACTTTTTATCAAATTTGGAATACTGGTCACATTTCGTATGCCTTCAATCAACGCCTCGCCAGCCGCAAGTCCCAGTAAGTCTAAGCCGGTGGGAATGTTTTCCATTGCTGTCTTAAAGTCTGCTTGGGCTTCGCTAACTTCCTTTGACATATTTTCATACCTGCGTTTAGACTCTTCTTTTTCTCTTTGTCTTGCTTCTTCCTCTACTTTAGCAACATGTATTGCTCTTTCTATTTCTTTGGTCTTCTCATCATAAGCGCCTTTCGTGCTGGTACAGGCTTCCAAAAGTTCCCCTGTAAGTTCCATTACCCCTACGAACTTTCCTTCAATAGCTTCTGCTAGCCTCAGACATTCGTCTGCGATATTCTGTATTTTGTTTAAAGACATGGGTAACATATGTTGCACTTCTTCTGGAGTGCCTTTCATTAAAAATTGAACCGCTGCTTTGACATGGTTGTCAACATTTCCAGTATGCAGACGGATTTGGTCCATGCTTGTATGGGCTTCGTTGAATGCGGACCATCCGGCGTTGCTTACTTGGACAAGTGATGCACGGAACGAGTTTGGATAACGAAGAAGCCTAAATCCGTCCTTCGGTGGTTTGTCCTCCAGACTGAAATCTGTGTCAGCAGAAATTAATATCAAGTCTCCAAGAATAGCTATCGCACAGGGAGCTGGTATCAAAAACTGATCCCAGTTACTTTCAGGCGCCATCAACATCATTGCGTCATCTTTTTTGTCCACTCCTCTGCAAAGCCCAGACAGCGATTTTTCTATTTCGCCTGTAGTATTCATGGTGGTTTTCTCTGCCTTCAATTTCTGTTAAAAAACAAGTTTATTTCAGATTGGTTCAATTGATTATGTCTCTTCGAAAGAGATTTCAGAAATACTGAAAAGGAGATCCCTTGGAAGCAACAAACACAAACACACATTCAGAAGATGTGTTCAAACGCCAAAAAAAATGTTCGTATACAATAAAAGTGGATGGGTTAATATCGACGCTAACATCATACCGGTATCTGATTTTATGTAGACAGGGTAAAAAATGACAGTAAGTTCGTTTAGGCTGTTATCAACAGATGATATATTGTTGTGCCTACAGAATCAACTATATGGGATATAATTAAGCTCTGGTGACATCATATGGTAGGTAAAAGAGCAGCGACAATGTTGAATCATCCGGCAAGAATCATTACGACACTAGTGTATCAGGAAAACAACTTCAATGTTCGTAGGGGACAAAAAGGTTCTCGGAACATAAGCTATGTGTTTCCTTATTGGTTTCCGATGCCGAGAGAGGAACACAGGTCGTAAAATGACAAGAATGCTATTAACCTTGGTGTATCACAGGACAACTTTACATGAGGTAGGGTATACCGGTAACATTGGAGTTTCCATGCATTCAACTCCAATGATACACAACATCAGGAATGTCACGTGAACACATCTAGTAGAATACAAGAGCACCATTCGAGCTTTCATAAATTCATCTCCATTGGTTACACAGGACAATGTAAAAAGATTACACATCACATGACATTATTGTCGCTTGAGAGAAGCGAATTAGACGATAATTGATTTCTCTTTATGTGAGTAATTCTCATAGGGGGCGCACTCTCAGTGGAGTGCACGTGGCGTGTAGAACGCCAGTGTTTGCCATTGAGCGTTGGATGACTGACCAGTTAATACGTTCAAATTGTATACTGGGTGGTAATTATGTTACACGGCAAGAGAACTATCAACAGATACGCTAGTACACACGGAAAAGAAAACAATATAGGTAAGTATTGTTAATTTACAAACAGTATTTATAGGATCAGTAGTTTAGCTGGCACAGGTGTCAATATTTAATTATTTATTTGTGTTTTCTACACGAATGATTAGTCGGACATGTCTTTTCATTATGTCAGGTTTCAAAAAGCTTTGAACATGATGAATATTCTGAAATATTTATATTTACTCGGAAAATGATAATAGCAAGGAGGAGATATTGTTCATGGTTGCTGTGAATTATTGTAACATGTTTACAACAAAATTTTAGTTGTGTATGCTGTCACACGTTAGCTTGCACGCGAACGTCATGCGTGTTGTGTAAATGTGGTACAGTTTATCAGAGAGCTGGTAAATAAATGGTTAGTACAGTGTGACTGGGACGTGTATCAAGTAAAGTGTCTACAGTAAAATAATGACGAGTGAACATTTGATTTCTAGATAAATTTATATCGATAGTTTTCAGAAATCCGTGATGAGTTGATCGATACACAGTTTATGAAATAGTAATGTCCTCGACAAATGATAGATTAGAATCATGGATCCTGGTTTCATGTTCCGATTGAGGAACGATTGGAGAAAAATACGAATTCAAAAGATAAGTAGTTTTTGTATGGTAGTGACATTCTACAGTTGGGTAATGAAAGAGGGGTTGTGCTCCTCAGTCCCGCTATACATGCAGGTTGAGTGAAGCTAAGATTGGTCTCCACAGTTAAGCGTTATGATTTTGTTGTCACTGAAAAGAAAGATAACTCAGTCATTATGTTTTAATGAATGAGGGGCGATCTCTCATAGTACGTGGTGGGCGTGGGTGCCTGGTCTAATTGCTGGGACGATGGACGTCTCTCGGGCGTGGCTGCCTTTAAGAATTGCTGCGACGGTAAACGTCTTGGACGAATTCCCTGTTACAACTTGCGCATGATACATGTCGGGAAATTAGTTTATTTGAAATATAAGATGTACATGTATAAAGAAATGCTGATAGAAAGAATGCAAAATATTTGTCTAGTATGCAGAATACTGAAGTTGACTAAATATGGATATATCTGGATTATTGAAGCTCAATGGCGTCACATAGTGCGTGAACCTCTTAATACGATGTCCAGCATAATAAACCTATACTTTTGTGTATATACCGTGTGGGTGGTGGGCTGTTTATCCGATATTATTGATGGCCTATGTCATGTAACTTAATATGTTTATATCAGACCGTATGCTATTTGGTATTAAATGCAGGTATATGAATATAATACCCTGTTTCGGGTGGTAATAAAGGGCGTATGCCCGGTGCAACGAGCCGGTATCGGCTTGTTGTTAACTATGTGCGGGTATCTGCACATAAAGTTAAGTATAAATGCAAGTAGACTGATGTATGTGATAATAACATTAATAATAATAATAATGATAATAATAATATTAATAAAAGAAAGAACAAAGCTTTGTGAAACGTGTCGATGATGCATGTGGAGTGATGTTGTAGTTGACATGTAAGCCATGTGAAGAAATGTGGGTTAAATGTATATGTAAATAAAGGTGATATTAGCTCCCCTGTATAGGGGTGACAAATAGCCGTATTTTGCACATAGGGTTAGATATGTGTAGATGTATTAAAGTAGTAAATGGTCAAACCTCGGGCGTAGCTGCCTATTAGAACTGCTGGGAAAAGAGACCAGGTACAACGTGTTCGTGACGCATGTATAAATAAATATTTAATTTTAAAGTGGGATAAGTAATAATGTATTTATGATGTATGCTGGGAGGGTATTGTATTTTAAATGCGAGATATTTGTAGAAACAGACAGTTTAAAAAGGGGGCATATACAATGAAACTTATATTAAATGTTTTGAACATACCTGGAATTTATCTAGGTTGTCTAAAATGACTGGTTATAATTGTATATGTATATATTTATGTATATATAGTGCCAATGTGGGTATATATATATATATATATATATATATATATATATAGTGATGTGGCACAGTGAGAAATAGTATTAATAATTGTATAAATATCATTTTAAAAATGGTTAATGCATATAATTGCAAGTAAGTTTGGTGAATGTAGTTTAATACACAATACATAATGAATACTATTTGTTTCAGATATTTTCTTTCGATATTGCATTCCAGAACAGGAGTGTTTTGGCAGAGAACAGTGACGCAGATTCAGATTTCAGATATCAAGATTGAAGTACCAGCCGGTTACAATTATCAATGACGGTCTTTAAACAAGTTATACGTTTTGAGAGAAGGAACACTTGCTTGTCGTGTCATTCCGTGTGATGTTATTTCGTGTGGACATGATTTTAGACTGTAAGATTCAACCGTACACATTTTTGCTACATGCAGATTGCTACATGCATGGTAAAACTTGGAACAATTGCTTGTCGAGTGATTTCATGAGGACACGTATTTGATTCAACAGTATGATATGTTGATACAAGCTGCCTTGTATAGGACACAAGCAAATATAGTCGTAAGGCATGTGGTTTTGCGTTTAAAGCATCTGACTATAATATACCCTGTTTAAGGTGGTAAAGTGCGTATGCCAGGTGCAATGAGTATTGTTGGTTACTATGTGCGGGTATCTGCACGTAGGGTTAGGTATACATGCAAGGAAACTGATGTATGTGATTCATAATTTATATTGAAATCTTAGCTCCCCTATATAGGGACGGTAATTAGACGTATGCCATGTTGCAACGATTCGGTATCGATTTGTTTGGTTAATAATAACACTTAGGGTTATAATTTATGTGAAAACATGTGATGTTAGCTACCTTGTATATGGGTGGAAATATGCGTATACCATGTTGCAACGAATCGGTTTCAGCTTGTTGGTTACTATACCTGTATGCGGACATTTATAACGTATTTGTTGTTGTCGTGTTACTCCTATGAGAAGGGTGAGTGCTAAGAGAAATGACATTATTGTCGCTTGAGAGAAGCGAATTAGACGATAATTGATTTCTCTTTATGTGAGTGACTCTCATAGGGGGCGCACTCTCATTGGAGTGCACGTGGCGTGTAGAACGCCAGTTTTTGCCATTCAGCATTGGATGACTGACCAGTTAATACGTTCAAATTTTAGATTCTTAGTAAATCTTGTTGCAGTAACTTACATATTATGGATTTGAAGACATTTAAGGATATTGATGTTGTCCGGGCTGTATTGGTTCCATTGATTATTGAAACGTTTGTACTTTTGATAGTTAACGGTCAAGTCCGAGATCTTATCCTGTGTGATACCTTGAATAAAAATGTTACCGGATACATGTTTCCCATACGTGGGTTTTTCGCGGACGGCTCGGTATCACATTGATGGTGCTCTGTTTAAAGTACGACGTGATTGGTGGAGCTGGTGCATGGATGTCATTTTATATCTTAGAAATAATAACATTTGTTTAATACAATTTATGTTTAATTTATCTCCATTGAAAGTTGTTGAAGTAATTCCGTCGAAGGAAAGTGTATTATATGAGGGAAAATACTGGGTTGGTTGTATGCTAAAATAGTAGATACGAGGAGCGTTCAAATATGAATGCAACTGGAGTTACTGTTATATCTCGCTTGTACCCACGATTTTCACGAGTTAATTAACTGTATCGCATAGAGGCCTGTGTAAACTTTCAATTGATACCACACATGTTTAAATCCGTTCAGTCTAGCTGTTACAATAGCTCGATATACACTGTATACTCGTGTACACTAATGCTAAAATGGTTGGGAAAAGGTCACTTTTCACTGATCAAATACGGTCCTATATAAAGAACCGTTGTATTCTTGGTATAGGGGCAAAAGACATATTTCATGAAATATGTACTGTTTATGGAGATAATGAAATGTCTTATTCATCAGTTACTCGATGGTGTAAGGAATTTAAAAGTGGTGTAATTTCATTGGAAGATGCGCCTCATGCACGCCGTCCAAAAACTGCAACATCGTCAAAAATGGTCGCAAAAGTCAAAGAAATTGTAGGTACTGATGCAAGATTTACAACCAGGCAAATAGCTCGATGCGTTGGCATCTCAGCAGGAGCTGCTCATACAATTCTCAAGCGAGATTTAAAAATGAGGAAGATAAGTGCAAGATGGATACCCCATCTGCTTACAGAAGACCAGAAACTTGCCCGTGTTAAAATGGCCAAAAAATTGTTGAAACAGTTCCCCAAATACGACACTCGATCTTTTGCAAATGTCGTCACCGGTGACGAGACTTTGGTTCAATTTTATGAGCCCAAGCGAAAGATCCAGAACAAAATATGGGCCACCAAAGAAAGCAAAAAACCTTGCATTGCAAAACGTACCATGAGCGTCAGAAAGGTCATGTATGCCATTTTCTTTACAAATCAATGTCCTGCCATTCAAATTGCCGTACCAAAAGGAAAATGCGTAAATGCCAAATTTTACAAAGGCAAGGTCCTTCACAAATTGAAGAAATACTTTAACAAACGCCGACCAGCAACGGGTGTGCGGGGTGTCAGGCTGTTGCATGACAATGCGTCTTCACACAAGGCGGCCATTGTACGCGACCTTTTGAAACAGGTAAAGGTTGTTGAGCTTCCCCACCCTCCGTATTCGCCCGACCTTGCCCCTTGTGACTTTTTTCTGTTTCCAAGACTCAAAAAATACCTTGCCGGAAGAAAATATCAAACACGTAAAAATCTCGGTTCAGCTATTTTCCAGTATCTGCACAGTATACCTAGAAAAGATTATGAAAACTCCTTTAAAAACTGGATTAAAAGACTGAAATTATGTATATCACATGGTGGTGAATATTTTGAAGGAATGAGATAATTATTTTGGCGTTGTTTGTATACTACTAATCAAAATGCACCGAATTGCATTCATATTTGAACGCTCCTCGTATAAAATCGTATCTCCTTTGCTTATTCAGTAGTCGGGAAGTATTGCGTTTGCTTTATATGTACTGTATAGTTCGCGTAAGCGATCTGGGCTCAGTTTGGCATATGTCATGTGACAATAATAGACTGGCGCAAGTCTGTGATAAGAGATTGCTATATGTTATAGGTGTAGTTTCTTATGTATCGTAGTATAAGTTGAAGGTGAAGTGTTTGTTATTAATTAATGTTAATAAGGTCAGTAAGTCGGTCGTCCAATGGCTTATACCAATAAATAACTAGAAATTGTTATTGTCCATGGGACAAAAACGTATGGCTCCCCCACTCGCCCGAACAAACATAATTGACGACTCTAGGTCCAACCGTTCTCTATTGATCTGAGATCGTTTTGATATTCAGTATCCCTGTGACTGTATATACTATCTGTATCAGTAAGGCGACATAAAAAAATATGTGTGGTTCAGGTAACCCGACCGATCCTATTTTAAGGGGCCAATCCTAAAACTTTTTATGCAAAAATTTAAAAAAAATAAAATAAAAAAAAATTAAAAAAATAAAAAAAAATAAAAATATTAAAAATAAAAAATATATAAAAAAAAAATTAAAAAATTAAAATAAAAAAATTGTTGATACTGCCAAAAAAATCGAACTCAAGGTATAGTAATTTAACAGATTAAATTCATTATCAGAATTGAAATCATTACTGAGAAAAAAAAGCCTACCTACCTACCCTATTTTGTTTTGCCAGTGTTACCTGAACCACACATATTATTTTGTTTGGCCTATTATCTACTGGTCATGACCAACCATCCTTCCAAGTTTGAGGACCCTAGGTCAAACCATTCTCTAGTTATTGATCGGACATTGTCTAGTTATTGATCGGGGATCGTTTTGATAGTCAAGGTCACCGCGACCTTGACCTTTGACCTAGTGACCCCAAAATCAATAGAGGTCATCTACTGGTCATGACCAACCATCCTTCCAAGTTTGAGGACACTAGGTCCAACCATTGTGTAGTTATTGATCGGACATCGTTTTGATAGTCACGGTCACTGCGACCTTGACCTTTGACCTAGTGACCCCAAAAGCAACAGAAGTCAACTACTGGTCATGGCCAACAAACCTTCCAAGTTTGAGGACCCTAGATCCAACCGTTGTCTAGTTATTGATCGGACATCGTTTTCATAGTGAAGGTCACCGCGACCTTGATCATTGACCTAGTGACCCCAAAATCAATATGAGTCATCTACTGGTCATGACCAACCATCCTTCCAAGTTTGAGGACCCTAGGTCTAACCATTGTGTAGTTATTGATCGAACATCGTTTTGATAGTCAATGTCACCGCGACCTTGACCTTTGACCTAGTGACCCTAAAATCAATAGGTGTCAACTACTGATCATGACCAACCATCCTTCCAAGTTTGAAGACCATAGGTCCAACCATTCTCTAGTTATTGATCGGACATCATTTGTGACACTGACAGACAGACAGACAGACAAACAGACAGACAGAAGGCACAAAATCAATATGGCTCCCCTACCACACTTTGTGCGAGGGAGCCATAATAAATATACATTTATAACGTACACTCAGTACATTTGAAAACGCACATCTTTTTGATGATGAAATTTATTATGATCCCATAAAGCTACAACAACAAAATTTTGTAGTATTCATATATCATCTTTATTTTATTCATTTACCAAATTTCATCAATATCGTACAGAAAATGCATGTTATTTCACTTATTTAAAGTTACCCACTTCATAAACCAAAGTCACAAAGTTAATATCGCGTGTAACTACTCGAGCGAAGGTGCCATGCAATGGTGGCCATACGCGATATTAACTTTGTGACTTTGGTTTATGAAGTGGGTAATTTTGAATAAGTAAAAATACATAAATATTCTGTACGATAAGGATGAAATTTGGCAAATGAACAAAATAAAGATGATATATGAATACTACAAAATTTTGTTGTTGTAGCTTTAAGGGTTCATAATAAATTTCAACAGCAAAAAGATGTGCGTTTTTAAATGTACTGAGTGTATGTGTTCTTGTCGTGTTACTCCTATGAGAAGGGTGAGTGTTAACAGAAATAGAGTGTTGATATATAGCGTAAACGCATCAGGTAGAATAAAGCAACAGTGGCGCTTTCATAAATTCATCTCCAATGCTTACACAAGACAATGTAAATAAGAATGTTGCGATATCAAGGGGCCACACTGCAGTGAGATGCCATGTACGTTTTGAATATAAACAAAAAGCATATGTGTACATCAAAGAAACGATAGTAAATCTCTATTCTGTGAAAGGAGTATATCCAAGCCACCAAATTTAAATTCCATGAATTAATGTAAAAACACAATTCCAACACTTTGTTTTCAGTGTTAATTTATCGAATAAATTCTGCACGTATGTCATAATCAATAATCAGTGCCGGGAGCATTACGCCGCCAGTGGTTAGAATGTGAAAGTAGCATAATATGCAGTAACTAAGTGACCATATAACATTCTAGGTCTGATTGCCCAGTTCATAAACTTTCATATGGACCTCAGCACCATAAGTTATTTGTTAAATATACTAGTATTGTGATAGTGAGATAATATTAATTAACTTTGTTCATTATTAACGTGATTATAGAGTTTAATGTAATTGTATCTTCTTTCTTTGGAAAATAACTTATCACTCAGTAAATAATGCGCGAAGGACAATATGTAAAGGTGTTTGCTTGGAAAATATCAGATATGTTCAAATGAACGCAGACAGATATTCATTAAATCCTTATTATTACAACTATCATGTGTGTGTGTGTGTGTGCGTGCGTGCGTTCGTGCGCGTGTGTGTGTGGTTCATAGTGCATTTCGCGTTCATTCTGAATTCTTGATGCGTTCATTCTCTGTTCATTCTCCGTTCGTTCTGCGTTCTACATTTATTTCGGGTACTTGAAGGCAGCTGGGTCTTTATATACTTTAGCAACTGCCAATTAAGCAACCATTAATCTAACACCACCAATTTCACAACTATGATGCTTGATTTCTTGATTAGTACAGCATAGCCACTGCACCACGTATATTTATTCAATCACAAAGTAAATTAATTAACTGTGTTAACAAATTAACTGTTTTGATTAGTTTTAATTTATAATAGAATAGTTTTGTTTTAACGGTGTGAAATTGTGTTTAATGGCGAAGCAATAGAGAAATTGTGAACCCTACAGCTTTGCGAATTGTAGAAATAGTTTATAATTACGCTCAGTTACGCAGTGAGCGAAAGAAAGAGTCAGGAAAAAAGAAAGAAAGAAGAAAGAAAGAAACAATAAAGAAGGAAGGAAGGAAGGAAGGAAGGAAGGAAGGAAGGAAGGAAGGAAGGAAGTAAGGAAGGGAGGGAGGGAGGGAGGGAGGGAGGGAGGGAGGGAGGGAGGGAAGGAAGGAAGGAAGGAAGGAAGGAAGGAAGGAAGGAAGGAAGGAAGGAAGGAAGGAAGAAGGAAGGAAGGAAGGAAGGAAGGAAGGAAGGAAGGAAGGAAGGAAGGAAGGAAGGAAGGAAGGAAGGGGACAGACAGACAGACAAACAGACAGACAGACAGATATTATTTAAACGTTTACAGCTTCTCATTATTACATCCATAATTTGTAATACATGATTATAACCACATTACAGATTACACATATTGTTCGCACTCAGCTGTACTTCAGTTTTAGGGGCATATAATCATTTTTTAATCATATGTTGTATCAATCACACTTTTTAATGAATAATCCAAGGAAATCAAAAACGGAAGTATATGTGAAATAGTTTATATGCGGTTATACTTGAATATGTTTATAAAATACTATTTGGAATAGAACATCTGACAGTAAACGCCTCTGATAAATAGTTACTTAAATTTAAAAAAAATCTTCTTTGACGATTGTAGCAGCGTTACAAATTTAAACACATTTGGCCTCTGTCTGTAATATATTCTGATATATTTCTTTCTAAAATCATGATAGACTGTACAACCTAACAAAAGTGAAATTCGTCTTTGAAACACTCTTTTATTTATTTCAATCCTTTGTCTTGCGTAACGACCTGTCTCTGTGAAGATAAACGTAATTTAGTAAAAACACTTCGTTATCTTTTTGTACAGGAACTATTTAGATAATTGTCATAATAAAATTATTTTTAAATGTTTATATAAACATGTTAACACTATTTTTTTTCTTGCAGATCAGTGTTCCAGTTTTGAATAAAAGCAATCCACCAACCTCTGTTTAAAGCTTCATACGAACTGTTTATTTATGGTTCACCCTTAATCATGTTAAAGGATCATACCATACATATATACATAAATACATAGGTATTACATATAGATTTTACACTGAATAACCATTGTTTAAACAACTTTCACAATCAAATACTCTGGATTAATATACGAGTATATGATAAAATGGTAGGTTTTTAAGCAACTAAATCAACCAATAACTAACTATTCTTGTACATCTTGCGATAAACAATCGGTAAAGACATGCTCGCGGCTGAAAGATCATTTAAGAATGAATATGTGCATTGTTCTGCGTGTTATTAATTAAAATTACAAAATTGTGCAGTTCAAGTGCAAGTGATGTGAGAAAAATGGAGTAGAATAAAACTATTTTCAACAGCCTGGAAGTGTCCCAAACAAAAAGAAAAAAAATATTTTAATTAAAAAACATGTTTAAACTTGTAAACTAACAATGTTAACTAACAACTCGTACCCAAAGAACGCGATACACGATGAAAGCAAAAACAATTGCTTATTGTATTAATTTTGTTGGGAAATAGTAAAAACACTAAAGAATTGTTTTCCTAGTTTCTTTCACATTTACTTTTTGAGGTTTGTTATGCCCTTTTTGAAATTTCCAACCTGCTAAGTAAATATATTCAAGGTCAATCGGTCCAAATTAAATGTATTACATACGATATTTCTAGGCGGCAAATTGTCATGGATTAAATTGAACAAAATGTACAATGTACACGATAAACTATATTTACTAATATGAGAAAGTTTAATAAAATTATCCCACACATTTTAAAAATATAGATCTACTTAAATTGCTTTTATTGTTAATCTACCAATAGTGAATAATATTTGCTAATGATAATGCAGAAAAATGTAATGAATTTGCATAGGTCGTAATGCTGGATTCATAAAAAAATCCATTTTGAAGCAAAGTAATTTATTCCAACTTTTGTTGTAACTAGAAGTATGTGCAAATTACGTGATCGGTGTTTTCAATACAAAACATCGATATATTCCAAGGCAAGAAATGCCGTTTGCTTGGAAATATAAAAGTCTTGAAAATATCAAATTCCAATAAAAATAATAGTCAAATTCAGTTTGAAGATATGACGGAAAATGGTTTTAAATATATGGGTAACGACTTGAAGGGATACTCTAAAGATTTAATATAAAATCAAAAATTTTAGCTACACCACTCCAAAAATATTAAAGCCTGAATTTGCTCTTCGTTTTTTTAGCATAAAATTTAAGCTATGTTTTGTCGCACTGACAACATTTAAGGAGCAATAACCCCAAAAATAAACACATAACGCAGATATAAAAGTTTGTGGTTTAGGCAAAAAAGTCCATATTGGTCGTCGAAATCTAATTTTTAGTCAAAATAGTTTTTTCCGTTTTTGGCATGTTCAGTATCATTTACATGTCTTAAAAAATGCCCTCAAAAAACATTTTTTATTGGATGGAAGTATCTGAAACTTGATAAATTAATGGGGGAAAGTTCATTTTAACATAATAACTACAACAATGGATCATAATTAAATTTTAGGATTATTGTTGCAAATATAATGAACGCCCCTCGTATAATGACTAATATATTATTATAGCGTAATACTTTTTCACCAATGCAACACGAGTTCGATTCCCCATCTCGGCTTTGTGGAAGGGTACGGTGGTCATTTTATCGTTCCCGTGTTACCCCGCAACAAGTCACACAATGCTATCATCCGCGCCATCGATATTTATATTATAAGTTGTGTGACTTATTTTGTACTCGATGTAAACAATAAATAGAGTATACTGTATTACACTATAGTATATAACATGCAAGTTCTATAGCTAAAGTCCTAACTGCATGTAGTTTGATCATTATCGACGAAATACTATTGAATAAACCTTCGCAATTCATTAACATCACATACGAGATTTTAAAATAGACGTTTATTTAAACTGCTTATAGTTTTTTCAATAGCGCCGGCAATTATGGATGTATACGAGAGAACAATTACTCGAATATGAAAGAATTGTATACGCCTTAATTTGTTTCATTTTTATTTGACAAATGTTTTCAGAGAAGAAGCTGTTTGTTACATTTCCATTTTCTCTATATGTATCTTGCTACTGCGACACGCATCGTGAATATAAGACGATGACAAACAATACTAACTTGCAAAAGTCGGCCTTGCATAATATAAGACATGTATTTAAATATGAGTTGGATATATCAGTTGCTTTAATTTGAGTTTTATATCGACGGCCATTTATGATGACGGACAGTTACAACAACCATCCATTCCGACCCCTACTCTCTCCCAACTGAACACCAGCACCACCCTCATCCAACTATCCCACTGGGTAATAACACTTATTAATGAATTAAAATTCAGTTACGAGAAATGTACATGTCTCTATCGTATATTTTAATTAAAATATTAACATCAGTCATTTTTGCAAATAAATACTGTTTAACAATTATTAAATTACTTAAATCACAAACGTCTGAAAAAAGTCAAACTCACCGTTTGGAAACGAACAGATAACCGAAATACTCGTTATGTTCACGCCATCTGATCTATTTGTCTTCGGCTCTGTCTTTTATTATATAGTTTTACCATGCGCATCTGCCGAACTGTAGTACGTCATCTTTGCCAACTTGTGGTAAACACATTAACCTTGAATTCTTAGTGATACCGAGAAACGCAATATCGTTTTCTGAAAACGATTTAGTACGAACCTACGTGGGGCTTATTTGAAAAGCAAATCATTTATTTCGTAGAAAACGAAAGTAGCTTCATTTTTCATAAAACAGCTTTCTATTCATTATAAAACAGTCATATTAAAAGTTCACAGTTCAACGTATTTTTGGTTAGTTCGGGGTTGCATTTTGGGCAAAAAGGGTTACCTCTCGTGTAACTTGTTACCTTTTGTGGCTAGGTTAACTTTCAGGTTTCTATATTCAATTAAAATGTTTGAAAATATTTCACATACCGCTTTATACACAGGAAACATGTCGTGGAATGTGCCACATATGTGTTACTTTCTTTGCATGTTTCTTTCGCATATAAATCATGTTATTTACATATGTGCCACATATGTAAATTATGTAAATGATACATATGTGTCACATATCTGATATGTACCACATATATTGTTCATGTTAAAATAATACACCTGTGCCACATATGAAATGTATACATATGTATTTCATATAAAACTATTATGCATAAAATACATAAAGTATTTATAAAACAAAATGCAGAATATTGTAAAAAATGTTTTAACAACCTGTTTAAGTTTTAATTTTATTTAGTAAACTATATTTTCATATGTATTACAAATGTGTTACTTTCATATGAAATACATATGTAGAATACATATGTGGCACATATGTACAACATATGAATTTCATGCCTAGATATTATTTTTGTATACTTTACAAAGAGGCTGACTTGGTTAGCTAGGTGGACTTAAAATCCGACGGACCCGTGTTCAAGCCTCACCGGCGCCACAGAGTTAGATTCCTATGTATCATTCCCCTCTCTATGTAGAGCATTTAAATACTATGTAAAGTGATCCTAATGTAACAAGGGCGGACCCAGTGCTCACCACCCCATCCCCACACACCCCTCTGCCACTAAAACAATAGGGTAAGCATAGAGTTTTAGGGGGCGTGCACTAGGTCCACCGTTTAGCAATTAAATATCTCGAAAATGCGCTAGAATTCACCTTATGCCATATAGGAAAGTCGAAACGATGTTACATGATGTACAGCACGTATCAGATTCCTATGACTGTTGTTGCTATTTATAGGATTTTGTACTTTCACTTTCACTGACATTTATAAATTATATCAGCATTACACACACAAGTGAGTGCATGAATTATTGTCCAATCAGTTTCTGTTGTTATTTTCTAACCATGCGCTTGTTAGACTGTCTTTAAAGCTGAATTAATTGGTCAAAACAAGGGAAATTGTCTTTTACTGTATTTTGTATATGTTCTAGCAAGATTTACCTTATTCCGAGAAACATGAACAGTGATGTTACACTGTAATTATATTTTCAAGCGGTAACACATGTTTCAGAATAGATTTATTATTTGAATAATTTGCCAAAATGGTAAAACATCATTGCATTGAATAAGCTGGATGCATATCAGATTCTGCAGGCATACAAGTTTTATGTTACAGATTATTCTGTACAATATTCTAGATTCTAACGTACGTTGTTATGGATTCTCTCTTTCAGCCGTATCGAATATTTCCTTTATAGGTTCTGTTGTAATAGACATTGTATCGAGTATTTGATTCCTCAGATACGTTTGGCTTTCGTGTGTTAAATCAGAAATACTTTCAACATCTCGTTCAATCCATTTGTTGATCTCAGTCGACGTGTTTTGTATAGTTTGGATCTCTACTTCTAACCTTTTCTCCTTCTGGGAAAGTGTTGGTTGCGCTTCGTGTTCAAAGAGGTCGACCTCGCCTACAGTCTTTCCGAATCCTGCTGTAATTTGTTTGCCATCAAGACATATATCGTAAGCTTTCTGGTTTGGCAACAATGCCACAACCGCGTCAATATTATATTCAATAACACCAGGTTTAGCACACTTTAATTCATTTGTCTCCTTCTGTGCGTTTAATGTTTTTGGATCGGGACATACGAAATTAATAGACTCGAAAGCTTTACTTTTCACAACATTCATCTAGTTTCCTCCAAGTACTGTCATTGTTTTATACCCGCGCACATACCTGATAACTTTAGAGCGAAATAAGGATTGCCCGACGGCCAAGAACTGTTTCACGTCTTGAGAAAATCGCAATAATCGTGCATCACCGACAGCTGAAAATTAGATTACATCGAAAAACAGTTGCGCTGCAATATGATCGACACTGAAGTCACAATTATCTACCATGTCAAAGAATGTTATCCACTCTGTTAGTCGACCATGCTCCGCTAAATGTTTCGACCGGATATCCTCACTAAGTTCAGTGAAACCTTCAAATTTCCCCAATACTTCACTACATGGATCACCTTGAGATTCACTGAGTCCTTGATTTGAAATATGCGTTTTCGTATCACAAGTTTTGATGTCAGCTGTTTATGAACTGATTTAGTGGGGGTGTTAATTTTACACATTTTTTCAAATCGGACTATCTGTAATTTACCAGTTATATCGTCCAATGACAAGTGACGTGGATCACATTTAATGTCTTTGTCTAACAGCTAGAAAGTCTCTTGAATTTGGTTCCTGTTATTCTGATGTTGTAGAACACAATGCTCGGCAGCTTCGTGGCTGCTTTCAAACCATAATGCGCAATATGCACACTGTGTAGTCAACATGTTCACCTGAAACAGAGAGTATATGTGCAATATGCACACTGTGTAGTCAACATTTTCACCTGAAACTGAGAGTATATGCGCACTGTGCAGTCAACATTTTCACCTGAAACAGAGGGTATATGCGCACTGTGTAGTCAACATTTTCACCTGAAACAGAGAGTATATGTGCAATATGTGCACTGTGTAGTCAACATTTTCACCTGAAACAGAGAGTATATGTGCAATATGCGCACTGTGTAGTCAACATGTTCACCTGAAACAGAGAGTATATGTGCAATATGCACACTGTATAGTCAACATTTTCACCTGAAACAGAGAGTATATGCGCACTGTGTAGTCAACATTTTCACCTGAAACAGAGGGTATATGCGCACTGTGTAGTCAACATTTTCACCTGAAACAGAGAGTTTATGTGCAATATGCGCACTGTGTAGTCAACATTTTCACCTGAAACAGAGAGTATATGTGCAATATGCGCACTGTGTAGTCAACATTTTCACATGAAACAGAGAGTATATGTGCAATATGCGCACTGTGTAGTCAGCATTTTCACCTGAAACAGAGAGTATATGTGCAATATGCGCACTGTGTAGTCAACATTTTCACCTGAAACAGAGAGTATATGTGCAATATGCGCACTGTGTAGTCAACATTTTCACCTGAAACAGAGAGTATATGTGCAATATGCGCACTGTGTAGTCAACATTTCACCTGAAACAGAGAGTATATGTCGCAATATGCGCACTGTGTAGTCAACATTTTCATCTGAAACAGAGAGTATATGTGCAATATGCGCACTGTGTAGTCAACATTTTCACCTGAAACAGAGAGTATATGTGCAATATACGCACTGTGTAGTCAACATTTTCACCTGAAACAGAGAGTATATGTCGCAATATGCGCACTGTGTAGTCAACATTTTCACCTGAAACAGAGAGTATATGTCTCAATATGCGCACTGTGTAGTCAACATTTTCACCTGAAACAGAGAGTATATATGCAATATGCGCACTGTGTAGTCAACATTTTCACGTGAAACAGAGGTTATATGTCGCAATATGCGCACTGTGTAGTCAACATTTTCACCTGAAACAGAGAGTATATGTCGCAATATGCGCACATTGTAGTCAACATTTTCACCTGAAACAGAGAGTATATGTGCAATATGCGCACTGTGTAGTCAACATTTTCACCTGAAACAGAGAGTATATGTCGCAATATGCGCACTGTGTAGTCAACATTTTCACCTGAAACAGAGAGTATATGCGCACTGTGTAGTCAACATTTTCACCTGAAACAGAGAGTATATGCGCACTGTGTAGTCAACATTTTCACCTGAAACAGAGAGTATATGTGTAGTCAACATTTTCACCTGAAAAAGAGAGTATATGTGTAGTCAACATTTTCACCTGAAACAGAGAGTATATATGTAGTCAACATTTTCACATGAAACAGAGAGTATATGTGTAGTCAACATTTTCACCCGAAACAGAGAGTATATGTGTAGTCAACATTTTCACCTGAAACAGAGAGTATATGTGTAGTCAACATTTTCACCTGAAACAGAGAGTATATGTGTAGTCAACATTTTCACCTGAATCGGAGAGTATATGTGTAGTCAACATTTTCACCTGAAACAGAGAGTATATGTGTAGTCAACATTTTCACCTGAATCGGAGAGTATATGTGTAGTCAACATTTTCACCTGAAACAGAGAGTATATGTGTAGTCAACATTTTCACCTGAAAAAGAGAGTATATGTGTAGTCAACATTTTCACCTGAAACAGAGAGTATATATGTAGTCAACATTTTCACATGAAACAGAGAGTATATGTGTAGTCAACATTTTCACCTGAAACAGAGAGTATATGTGTAGTCAACATTTTCACCTGAAACAGAGAGTATATATGTAGTCAACATTTTCACCTGAAACAGACAGTATATGTGTAGTCAACATGTTCACCTGAAACAGAGAGTATATGTGCAATATGCGCACTGTGTAGTCAACATTTTCACCTGAAACAGAGAGTATATGTGCAATATGCGCACTGTGTAGTCAACATTTTCACCTGAAACAGAGAGTATATGCGCACTGTGTAGTCAACATTTTCACCTGAAACAGAGAGTATATGTGCAATATGTGCCCTGTGTAGTCAACATTTTCACCTGAAACAGAGAGTATATGCGCACTGTGTAGTCAACATTTTCACCTGAAACAGAGAGTATATGTGCAATATGCGCACTGTGTAGTCAACATTGTCACCTGGAACAGAGAGTATATGTGTTTGGAATATGATTCATCCCTGTACGCGAGAATCTGATGCAAATAAACTGACTGTACGTCGGAATCTGTAACACCTTCCCCTCGGACACCGTAACATGTCGATATAAATAATCGACGATTAATGATAAATGAAGGACTGATTTCTAAAAAATATATGTTTAATTTAGATTGAAATACATGAAAGTTCTAGCCAGATGGTTCTTTTTGATCTGGGCTCCTATTTAGAGTATTTTTTCGCAAAATTCAAATATTGGAAAATTCAGGCATATATTGGTTAAATAATGAATGTTGACTTTGTCTATGACAATAAATAAATAAAATCTTACAATAAATTTTGGAATGAGTTCAAACTAGCAATACCACTCAAACATCATTTTAACAACAATTAGACCCGCCACATTGAGAGAATCCACAACAATGTGTACAAAAAACAAAACAATATACTGCAGAATCTGATACGTGCTGTACATAAGGAACAAACATCGTGTAACGTCGTTTCGATCCAGTGTATCCTGCGAGCACGTTACATTTTAAAGAATCATTCGTTAAGGGCAAGGGTAGGACAGGTTCCCAAATTCCCCTGTATCCTTCCCCTCTCTTATATGCGTCGCTTAATATCATACAATAATATGTTAATGAGCCGTTAATCAAATTCATATCAATCAAATCTCTGATAATGATATGCATATTAGAGACGACAACAGTAAAAAATATCATGCAACTAATTGTTATATATATTGTGTTCAGAATTGTCAAAACAAAATGCAACAGCTGTGTAGCAATTTCTTGTTCAATCACTCAACCTAAATTAAAATGTAAATGAATGTCCAGTACATGCAACATCACAATGACTAAAATGTGCTATTACAAATTGTTGTTTTAACTAACTCAATACTTTGGTTAAAAAGTAAAACATCTAGAAACAACGTAAGCGAAAAAACAAGAAGGCCGGGAGAAAAAGTACGCACCATTAAATATTTCTTACCTGAAATTGGATATGAAACGCATTGTATTTGGCAGTCCAAGGGCCTCCCAAAAAACGTTTGATGGTGGCTAGCTTGAATAGAATTTCGCTTCCATGCTTATTTAATGGAAGTTTAGACAATTACACTATGCAGACTTGCCACAAACGTTTTGAGGCGTTTTTTTCCCATTATATACTATTTTCGTCAGGTATGGAACTACCTTTTACAGACAATGTTTTGGTATCTCTAAGGATACGAACTATGTACGTCTTGTTGCAGATGTGGTTTTATATGGCTATGAAAGTGTAGCGTAGTGTATTTCACCATATACTCATAGTGTATTTCATATGAGATGACATATTGAACATTGACAATATTTTCTTTTCTATTACCATGATTATGGTTAATTCTATATAACCTAAAGAACTTCAACTCCACAGAGCTAACATTTATGCTATTGTCGCTTCTTTTCTTGACTAATATTCATAATGTTTGTATAACTAAGAAGCTACAACATCAGGGTTACCGTTACCATAAACTTCGAAACACCTTTGCAACATGTTAGTATCGTAACTCTGATCTACTTTTAAAATATAAAATTAATTTAATTAAAAAACACGTTATACTGACTGGAAAATTTAAAACTAAGTATGTTCGTGTCAACAATACTTTGATTTCAAACATAATTCAAATGACGAGATCGTCATACATCGGCATGCTGATACTTTAGTAAGTAATATATTCAAAGTACTGTGAGTATATTATTCATTCAAAGTACAGACTGTTCTGCAAATAAGTTCTGCAAATGAAAACGAATATTCTAACTATATAGCATATTACATGCATTGTCAAATTAGTTATTTATAATGTGCCATGATGTTGATCATCATCAATTGCTTATCATGTATAGCATCATTATTAAATAATCAATACAGCCATATTTGATAAACACATCAATCTCAATATTTTCTTCATGTCGATCTCAGTAATTCTGCCGAGAAACAGGGTGCCTGAGATAAAACCTTAACTCCGCAGTTACTTTACTATCGCGTCAGGTGCACCTCTTTTGATGACGTCAGCACCTCTTTTGATGGTATATTTGATGACGTCTGGGTATATTCGAACGGAAAATAGTTGTTAAATTAAATGATTTTAAACGATGAACATGATAAATAGAATATCATGTTAGTGCCTGATCGTATCCATGTTATCAAGTTCGGAACGAACAAGATGCCCTCTGGCATTTATTTTCTCAGCATTACCTGATAAACTGGATGTGAACATGCACTAACATGATATTCTCTATATCACTATTCATATACCATTCAAATCGTGCTTAAAGCTACAGACGCCCTATATCAATTGATTTCTTTTTTGTAGGCGTGTCTTTATTTGTAACTTCATGTTCACCAGCTCATGTCGAAATCGGGTATTTAAGCGAGACAATATAGCGCAGGAAATCATTTACTGTATACATATCGACCAGTGCACATCGTACCTATACACAGGTAACAGTAATTTTTTCAGAAAAGAAAAGTTAGCTTCTTACGGGGCTTGAACACACGACCTTCTGATTTCAAGTCCTGTGCTCTATCCACTGAACTACAATGCTACTTGAGAAATTAGTATACTAACTACCATATGTTATGAGGTAAAATAACTTAACATATTTGAACGCAACTAAATATGGATCAATAAATATGCAGTCCATATTGTCGCATGTGTAAATTAACATTGCCTGGTGTAATACTGTATCTTATCAATATGAAACTAATACCACGCCTCAAATCAACCATATCTCAACTTGTTATTTAGCGCTTGATGAGTTTGTGTGCGCGCTCTTGTTATTACGTAATGCCTATTTAGTGTTAAAAATGCTACAGAATACCAATAAATAGCAGTGGTCTAGAGGTTCAGCGTACATCTTTCAAATCTTACAAGTGCAAGGCTGTGGTTCAAATCCCGTTCCGGGCAACTATTTTTTTATCACATATATTCTGGAGCCGTATATTTATCGATTTTACCTGTGCGGAGGCTAAATAAAAATGTGAAATTTTACGTATCGTTTTCTCCTTATATACCGACTTTTGGGGTGTTCGCCGATTTGAAACTACTTCGCACGTGACTCATTCATATTCATGAGTTATTACCAGTTAAATAGGGACTGTACAGCTTTAATATCCAAGTTACTTTGAGATAAAATACCTAATAGTTTTAAATGGCAACAGACCAGAATAGCTGGTATGCGGAAAAGACTAGAACAGCTGGTCTGTAGAAGATTACAAGAACAGTTGATACGCGGGAAATAAAATGAATTTTATGTTTAAATGTTGCAAGCTTATATCTTTGTGTAACTTGTCCCGTTTTATTGGGATGACAGTATGGTAAGAGCGAGGTTTTGTGCACCCTAGAACACGGTTTAAAACCCCAGCGGTCTTTTTTGCCACTGACCGTTCCAAGGTGGTAGCCCGATTGTCAACACGTTTATGTTTGTGATATCATATCTTGCCTTTTATTTATAGTTGTAATTGTTGTTTGTCACAATGCGTGTATGTATTAAATTTACGTTTTATCTAAAAACACTTAATAGTAAGCGTAAACACTTATTTGTAAGCGTAATAATATTAAACAGGTAATCCTCAAATGTATTTCACTGTTGTGGCTTTCCCAATGCCGTCATCATTATATCGCATTTATATTGATTTGAACAACACCAGGGTTCGATAAATAAACGTACTGATAACATATTTCTGTGCAGTTAGTTTGTTTATTCTTACACTGTAATTACGGTGAACTATGTTACTACCCACCTAAATCCTCGCCCCACCCACCCGCCATCAACCCAATTGTACAACCAATGTTTTTGATTTGTTTACTTCAAAACAAGATGCCCATGAGGGCAGGTATCGCTCTACTGGCTATATGGAGTATGTGGTGGGAAACATGACAACGATAAAGGCAACTAGGCCTAGTACTGATCATTCCTGCCAAGTTTCACTGAAACACGCCGATGATTTGTGCATCTAGGCTTGGTACTGATCATGCCTGTCAAGTTTTGTTGAAATCCTGTCGACTGAACTAGTTCAGACAATATTTGTGTATTAAACTCTTTAAAGGGCCATAACTCCGCCAAACATCATTCAACCGAAACACGGCCATGATATGCACAACTAGACTTGGTACTGATCATCCTTGCAAAGTTTCGTTGACATCCGGCTATTTCCTGAACCCGTAGCCGGATGTCAATAGTCCGGACAAAGATTGTGTATTAAAATCTTTAAATTGCCATAACACCCCAAAAATTCATTCAAACGGAACACAGTGGCAAAATGCAGTAAATCAAGGCCGTTACTTCAGTGTTACTTATTCGATCTGGCTGGTTTTCGAACTCGTCCGAGCTTTCATTCATATCATCAATCTGGTAAAGTTTGAAAAAGATACGATGAAAAATAAAGGCCCTATCGTGTTAACAAGACAAAAGTTAACGGACGGACGACGGACAACTCATCTCATAAGCTATGCTGGCCTTCGGCCAGTATAACTAATTACACGTTCATACATTCTCACCCATCACCCCCACACACAGACAAACCCACCCACACTCCGACTCATTCGTGGAAAAGGTGGGTTCGGTTTCACCATCAACTGATGTTTATGTGTGTCAGGTGTGACACCCCTACTTTATTGTATCGTCTGCTGCGTAGCATGGCAGACACTTAGGGATCACTCTGTCCGTCGTCTTCCGTCCTCGGCCCTCCGTAGTCTGTCACACTATAACCTGCAAGATAACATTCACCATAACTTGAAAAATATTGACCGAATGCCATGAATCTGTATACAGTTCTTTCTTAACAATTATTCAATGGCATACACATGTCCATTAACCTGCACCCTAACATAACTCATGACATGGTCAAATATTAACCTATGGTTATGCAACTGTATATATTTTTTTCTTAGAAATTATTCAATTCAAAGTTATCCCATTTTACATAAAACATTTACAATTTAAATCAAAGGACTGAAAATCAGCGCAGAGAATTTGAATGATTTTCAGTTATTGTAATTTGTTAAAATGCAGTCTATTCTGGAAATAATATGATACACTCTCCTTTAATAGATAAAAAGATACCAAAAAGGGCCTGTATCGCCCTATTTGCTGCTCAAATTTAACACTTGGGTCACCATTTGAACAAACTTGAAAACGGATAATAAGAGTATGGTAAATGCAAAATATTTAACGATTGGCTTGTTGTTTCAGAGAAAAAAACTTTTTTTAAGATTTCCCTATATATGTCCATGTAAAACATGTGACCACTGCACAGGCGGCAAAATATGACCCCAGGATCGTCATTTTAACAAACTTGGTAGAAGACCATAAGCTTATGGTAAATGAAAAATATTAAACTTCTGGCTCTTGTAGTTTCAGAGAAGATTTTTCAAATTTCAGGGTTTTCCTTTATAAGTCTGGGGAGGTCCCAAATTTGATCCCAGGGTCATCATTTGAACACACTCATTTTAGGACCATAAGCTTATGGTAAATGCAAAATATTAAACCTTTTGCTCTTGTAGTTTTATATTTTTAAAATAGTTTTTTTCCACATATGTCTATGTAAAACATGCGACCCCTGGGGCGGGGTCAAATTTTATCCTAAGGATCCTAAGGTCACCATTTGAATACAATTGGTAGAAAACCATAAAGTTTATGATAAATGGAATATATGAAACCTCTGGTTCTCGTATTTCTTGTCCGAGCTGTAATTGATATAAAGACACGGACAAAGTCTGGTAAAGATCAAATAGGCAGAATATAGTATTTCTTTAGCACAGCAAGGGCCACATCTCTGGTGTTAGCAATCCGATATGGCTGATTTTTGGACATGTCCGAACTTTTATTAACATTAACAAACTGTGCAAGTTTGGTAAAGATCAAATAATAAATGAAGGTGCTAAAGTTTTCAAAGGGCAGGAAATGGCATTTTTCAGAAAATCATGGGCCATAACTCTGGTGGTACTCTATTATTGATATTAACAATATCTGCAATTTTGTCAAAGATCAAATTATAAATGAAGGTGCTAGAGTATTCACAAGGCAGATAATATCATTTTTGAGAAAATCAAGGGCCATAACTCTGGAGTTACTAATTCTATTTGACTGGTTTTCGTTCGAGCTTTCATTTATATTAACAATCTGTGAAAGTTTGGTAAAGATCAAAAAATAAATGAAGGTGCTAGAGTGTTCACAAGGCTTAATATGGCAGTTTTCAGAAAATCAAGGGCAATAACTCTGCTGTTACTGATCTAATCTAGATGGTTTTCGAACTTGTCTGAGCTTTCATTGGTATAATATCATGGTAAAGTGTGGTTAAGATCCAATTAATAATGAAGACCCTCACAATGCAAAAGTTAACGGACGATGACAAACAACTCGTCATCCCATAAGCTCTGCTGACCTTCGGCCAGTAGAGCTAACATGGCGGCGCATTTGTTTCAAATAATATCTTTTTAACACTTACACTTTTATAAAAAACACACTGAACATTTGTCTTATGCAGGTACGTTTCTCATAGTTATCGGTGATTTTAAGTGTTTACAATACATGATATGTTTATGGCAAGTTGTTTTCACATTTAATCACTATTGAGAGATAAAGCAATTACCGATACCAAAATCTTATTTATCGATATCGCTAATTCTATAAGCGATATCGGTAGTTTAATTCTTGATGTCGCTAAATACTGTCGCTAAATACTATATATATCGATATCGAGAATTGAATTGTTGATATCGCTAATTTATTTTGTTATATCACTAATTCAACTTTTGATATCGCTAATTCCATTACTGATACACTTAAAAAAAATAATGTTTGCCCTTTCCCGACCGACCCAACAAAGGGCCCTACCCAAATATTTTTCTCTCAATTAATGGAGCTTTTTTCTTTTAATTTCTGGTCGCATCAAGATGCCGCTTATAACAAAAATAATAACAATAAAACAAATATTGCCTACCTACCGACACAAAATTTGAAATTAGGGTCGGGAAAGGACAAATATAAATATGTTTAAGGGTGGCTTAGTACAATTTTTATATCGTAGAATTATTGTAATCTGAATGAATATAGACTTCTTCCTTTTTAAAACAAATTGGCACTGCTACAAAGGGTACCAGTGTCGCGCTTAATTCAACATGGCAGGGATCATCAGCCAAAAATGATCTGGTCAATATTTCATTACAATAACAGTATACATGTACTTGCCTGCACCACAACAAACATCTCCAACTTTTAACTTCTTGTCTTACTGCCGTTAAAGATCACGATAACTATATTGTGATAAAACTTATTAAAAAACTCTGGGATTAATTTATTTTGGTCTATAAAAAATTCAGGAGACGTTCTTGACAAAATTTTCAAGAAAGGTCAAGTTTCATCAATAAGCACTTATGACTTCTCTACACTATATACAACCTTACCACATCACCTTATTAAAGACAAGCTAATTTCTCTTATTCAAAAAACATTTGCTAGAGAAAATACTACATTTTTGGCATGTAATAATATAAAAGCGTTTTTTACTAACGGCAGTTTTGACAATTATAATATGTGGACTTGCTATGAAGTTTGTGAAGCACTCATCTTCCTATTAGATAATATTTTCGTCAGGTATGGAACCACCGTTTATAGACAAATTGTTGGTAACCCTATGGGTACGAACTGTGCACCACTTGTCGCAGATTTGTTCTTATTTTACTATGAAAGGGATTTCATGTTGAGTCTTTCACCAGATACCCAGGCAGATGTTATTGAAGCCTTTAATGACACCTCTCGGTATCTGGATGACATATTGAACATTGACAACCCTTTCTTTCCAACTATGGTTAATTATATTTATCCTAAAGAACTTAAGCTTAACAAAGCTAATATATCTGATAATAACGCTTCTTTTCTTGATTTAGATCTCTCGATTGAAAATGGTAAAATAATTAGCAAAATCTATGACAAGAGAGATGATTTTAATTTTGACATTGTTAATTATCCCCACTTGGATGGGGATGTTCCCCGAGCAACTTCTTATGGGGTATATGTGTCTCAACTTATTCGTTTTTCTAGAGCTTGTACTCGAGTTGAGGACTTTAATATTCGTAATCTTTGTATAACTAAAAAGTTACTCAATCAGGGTTACCGTTACCATAAACTTCGTAAAACCTTTGCAAAATGTTATTATCGTAACCCTGATCTTCTTTCCAAATATAAAAGTAATTTAAGGACTCTTCTGAGACAAGGACTATCACAACCTGACTTCTATGGTGATGTGATTTATAAACTTCGTAAGATTCTAGGTCATGATCACTTTCATACTATCTTTGTTAAACTTGTTAAAAAGTTTATCAAAAGAGGTTATGACCCAACGTACTGCATGCTTGGTGGTGAGCCCTTTTACAGTTCGCCACTATGCTTTTCTCTTTAATTGTACGATGACCGGACAGGCTGTGGACCCTATGATGACGCCTACCTAAAGCCCATTGGGACGGTGGCGTTTGATGTTTGTCCATGATCTTTCTTGTCGTGCCCTTAATGGTGTATTCTCTTACTGCTCTGGCTTCTGCAAAGTCACTGAGTACCTTCATTGTGGGTTTCTAGGCTATTGTTGTTTTTTTTTGTATTATATTTGCACGAGCATGTTTGTGTTTTACTTATATTGCCTATTGATGCTGCCTTGTTGGTTAGAGATTAGATCATGGCGGGGATTTCTTTATTTACACTGTCCTGTTTAAATGGGTTGACGGTAGGGTAAGTGTGAGGTTTGGCGAACCCTAGAACCGGTTTAAACCCCCAGTGGCCTACTTTGCCACTGACCGTTCCAAGGCGGTAGCCCTATTGTCAACCCTTTTAGTGTTTGTGATGTCGTTTGCATTTATTATTGCTTTTGCCTTCTTGTTTGTCTGTTTGCGTGTTTGTTTCTGTGTTTTGTGGTTTACTGTCCTCCTTGAATGCTACTTTCCCTGTCCGATCTTTTTATATTTCTTTTAAAGGATCTGCATTGTTTTCAAAAATGACCCTGGCATCCTCAAAAACCGTGGATCAACGGAAAATCTCATGCCAGACTTCGCTATCTATTACAGTACTTTATTAAGACAAATAAATCATAAACTAAGTTTTAACAAGTTGCAGTCTATCCTTGATAAAACTGCGGACATTTTGGAATGTTGAATTTTGGGATTGAAAAGCTATAATAAAAGGAGCGTTCAGTATAATTCTTTAAGGCTGAATTAGCGATACCAAGAAATGATTCAATGAAAGTTTAATTACTGATATTGCAAATTCGTTCAGTTCTGAATACTGCTAATTCAATTATTGATATCACAGATACAGTTTTTGATATCAAAAATTAAATTAGCGATATCCAAAATTCAATAAGCGAAATCCAGTAATGAAAATTAATTGTTGATATCTGAATGGGAATTTGTGATATCGCTTATTGAATCAGTTATATCGAAAATAAAAATCTGAAAAGATATAGCTAATTTTTCTGCGTCGATGCCGTGTGGTTCCCGGGCAAGAATATGATCACTGTTTATCTAGGCTGAGGAGTAAAACTCTCCCGAATTCTTGTTCATTTTTTCACTTTTGCCATGTTCATTGAAGGTCTGCATCGCGAAACCTGTATTGTTCCAGGTGCTACTTCAGTGGTGATAGAAAACAATGATCTCGGATCCAGCGAAAAATGGAGTGTTTACTAGAGAATTTGCAGCAAATCTGCAGTTCTGCAGGTGAGAAGGTTCTAGGCACATTCCGCATATTTTTATCTAGATGTAAATGGAGATCGAGCCTGGAATGTTCATTCCTGTAAGCCCCATATAACCTTTTTGTTTCGTGCAAATGCATATACTATTATTACATTGCATATGCAGAATTGTTCATTGGGATGTATATGGGTGGGGTAATTAAGGTATTAAAATCCTTTAAATACACATACATTGAAATAAAAAGCGTTAAAATAGGCACCTAATAAGATTTTTTATTGCAATTTGCAATTTTTAATTTGTGTATTTATGTGTGATACAATACCAAATGTTTATTCATAATTAAGACAGAGTATTGACATGACACCTAAAATAGACTTATGTTAATTTATGCGTTAAACCGCACATTTCCCTTATTTAGAATCCTTTGGACTGTTTGTGTCGTTTTAATAAGTTGTGTTTGTTTGTATGGTGTTTTACGCCATCAGGTTATATATGACGGTCGATTTGTTTGTGGTGGAGGCAGACCACCAACTTTTCCCGGGTAGAACCAGTTCTGTACACCTCCCGCCATCCGTAAGAATCTATACTTTCACACATACAAGTCGAGGAAGTGTCGATTCTTACGCATGTTAATACTATTTATGTTGTAGTTATTTTGAGGTAGGCTCATACTTCCAGTTTGGCATGTGTCTCTACTTATCGGGCTTACTGAACAAATATATGCACTTGCAATGTCGTGATCATTGCATAGTACTTAATTTCATTAATCTATCGTAAAAATCCTTTTTTTATATTATAATATTATTGAAATCAGCTAAGAAAGGTTGTAAATTACTGATTTTTACAAGTTTACGCATATGATGTAAAAAATACTGACTAAACTAAATGCATAAAAATGTGTCAATAGTGGGTGGGGTAAATTGACTTCTAACTTGAAGCAAAATAGAGATTTTAAACATAATTTAGTGCTAAACAGAGCTTCTTTATATAACTAAATGAATTGTAAACTTAAAATTGCATCTTTAAAAAGAACCTCAATAAGTATTTATACAAGCATGACACTCAAAAATGAACATCAAAATTGTATATGAAAGCGCTACAATGATAACCTATTAATGTTCTATTTTTTGTATATAAGCTACTTGTTCCAGATTGCTATCATGGAAAAATGTAATCTATATACATTATTCTTTTCAAAAAGTGATGGTAGGATTTGTCCCTTGAGTTGGTAACACTATCGAAGATTTTGGGTTCTGGCTCAAGCCCTATATGTTTATCTGTGATTGTGTCAGTTTTCTGTGCATATGTCTGTGGACGATATAAAATATGGGATGATTATTCGAGTACTTGAAGGTGAAGTGATATATCAAGCTATATCCCATGAATTGTAAATAAACATTAGCATAAACATCGATGAATACCTGCCATTCTCGTTTAAATTAATCCGATTTATTTCCACCACCGTATAGTTGCACATGCATTCATTACCTGTACACATGAATAGACATCCAGTTATACTAATTTAATATGAATATAAATACAAATTCGTTTTACAAAGCAAGCCTTAACTACTTAAAGGAACAACTCTGAATAGATGAAAGAGAGATATTCGCGATATATTCATTGATATTCCTCAGACCATCTTTCCAAATACATACACAAATGCTTTTTGTGCATTTTGCATAATAATAAGACGTGCATAAGAAATGCGTCCCCACATCGTTGTGTACATCACTTACCGATTTAAGATTAATTTATTAAAATACTCAGTTTCATCTGAAGCGGTGAGGCTCAATTTTCGTTAAGATACAAACACATGCATATAGCTATAAATTTGTGACGAATAGTTAGAACTTAAAATACTGATCTTAATAAGCCCCATGATGCAGGGGAATGCACCTAATGGGTTACCCGTTTTTATTTTAAAGAAATCCAGAAATGTGTAAGAGAGCATGGCCATGGTCACAGACACAACAACAGACACATGCACATAAACATGCACAGATATTAAAGTACTGATACAAGCACATACACAAGAACATACATACACACGCACATACACACGTACATAAGACGATCATATACACAATAACAGACACGGGCACAACCAGACACACAAACAGACATACGCGCGGATATTAGAACAGTCCATGTCGACAATACATTTAAACTGTCCATGACTATTAGTTGATCAATATAGGTCTTGTATCGTCTGCTTTGAATTCACAGCTTTTTTTGTTGATACACGTCGTCCCCACTTAAATGTGTCCGATGTCCGTTGGTCACAGTCCGCATTCGCGTTAGCCGCAAATCTCTATTATAATGTGATCTCATATTGCGTTGTAAATCTATTACAGTTCTCTGATTGAAGCAGTGAATTCACTGTATATTGATATTTTGCATGTTTTTCATATATAGGAAAAAAACATTAAAAAATCTTCTTCTCTGAAACCACAAGGCACAGAGGTATAATGTATTACATTTAGCATCAGCTTTTGGTCCACTACAAAGTTTGTTTCAATGGATTTCTTTAAAATAAAAACGGGTAACCCATTAGGTGCATTCTCCTGCATTATGGGGCTTATTAAGATCAGTATTTTCAGTTCTAACAAATTTATATATTCGATAGTAGTATGCATGGTTGATAACTAAGACCGTTATTTTTAAAGTAACAGGCGACGTATAATTAAGCTCATTCTATGATAAATTAAAAATGTCAAGTATGTTTTTTGTTTTGTTTTAATGCTCATTCGTTTTATAAGAATCATTGCTGAATATCATTAGCACAGATTAGGATCGCTACATTTTTATAATGTTTTTATTTTGAGCAAAAAGAAAATGTTTCAAAATTATTTAAATATACTATCAACGACTAAGAATTGGTGACTAAAAGCAGCTCATATCATACACCATACTGAAGTGTAAAATGTGAAGTGTAATATGTCCTTTTCAAAACATACTCTTAAGTACTTGTGTATCATGTGTTGCGCGATTATACTATTTAGATGATTGTCTTGCACATTTATGTTTATACACACACATTAACTGTTGTAATTTGTGTCGTGTAAGGAGTTTATGATTATAATAATTGCATAATATACATGTAAACTCAGCAGAGTTAATTTACTGAATAAACGGATATAGAAAAATACTGCTTTCTTTCAATGTCCTGTGGATAGCCTTGTAAATGTTTTTTGTCAAAGTGTAACTGGAAAATGTAATTCAATACAATTTTGTGTAAATAATCAAAGAGAGTTTGGGCTAAGTCATACGTTTATAATATTTTATTGTATTGTATTGCATTGCACTGCATTGCTTTACACTGCACTGCACTGCACTGCACTCTACACTACACTACACTATGATGTAATTAATTATGTGATTTTATGTTGGCACAGTTAACTCGGACGATATGAAAATTTAATCAATTAACTTCCACTTCATTAGTATGTTATTTTAATAGAACTATTTTGACATGATTTGCATTGATTTATAGTAGCGTTAATTTCATTTATATTGTGATTAACGAGCTTGAATGACGTCACTGAGTAAATAGAATAAAAAATGTTTTCATACAACACCCTATATCAGGCCCTCGACCCATGATATGGAGTCTCAGGCCTGATATAGGGTGTGATATGAAAATACCCATTTATTATCTACACTCAACAAAATTCCTAATCGGTCAGTTTATATAGTATTACTATTTTTATAATAATGGATGTATTCACGCGAAATATAACGAGCACAATATAACGGTCCTGCTGACGTGACGTTACTCTCAGGCGTCCTGGGCGCTGTCTGTCGGCTACAGACCCTGTATTTTGCTTTCTTGTCATTAATTTCATTATTGTCTGATGCGAGCAGTCGAAATGGCGTGCAACTTCCCGGTAAGACATACCCCCAGAAATCATGCCTACGGCTTCATGACGTTGATCGTTACTCAGACGTCCCATAGTTAAACGTTCAATTGTAATTTTGCTGGCGTTTTAATTCGTTATCGTCTGTGTTTCAAAATCAACTAATTTAAGTGAGGTCAGGTGAGTGTATATGACGGCTAGGCGAAAAAAGCTCATTTTGCACTTGCAACTGTTGGACAATGCAGTACGGGAGCAGCCTTGATATTTTCCTACATCTTTCAAATATCGCAACCACGCTTGACAGCGAAAAGTAGTACGTCATCTTTCGGCAACGTCAAAAAAAAAAAATGTCCGCCATTTTGAATTTTTAAAACACACAATTTGGAAAATTGTGACAATTTTTGATCATGAAATTTCATTTGCGCTGTTTCGTGATTTTCGGCTGTACCGACTTTTTTTTTAGAAGCTTCACTGCGTGATAAATGCAGACCCGCCTTGTAAAATGTCGAAGCGAGGGGCGATAACTCTAAAAGATGCTATTTTTAGAATACGTTTAAAATGACAACAACCGTGTGTTTTTTGTTAAATAAAATACGAGGAGATACTTGAATTGTTGTTTTAGCTCACATATTACATGAATTTTGCTGCATGTCACGAAAAGCATGTTATTTTTTTATCTAAAGTACACAAAAATACGAATTGTTTGACTCAACTGTAATTTTGACTCGACTGTCCTCGCAAGAACTGCAGGCGCGTATTCGATGGAGCGGGTAGTATTGGGCATCCTCTCATATGTGGAAAGTGTACGTAACAATCGCTACTGTTCAAGATGAGAGTTGGGGTGGAGAGAAGGAGGGGGAGGGCATCTGAGCTGAGATTTAAAAGGATGCGCCCCATCCCCATCCTACCCCAACTAAAATCATGAAAGGCTGTTTTTGAAAGCTCTTGCAAGCATACATATTCAGATAATATATTTGTTGCTGTGTTTTTGACTAGACTATCCAGTGTCTATTTGTCATCCGCAACTTAGCGCAGTCAGTAGCGCAGCGGATTTGTAACCGGAGGTGGTGCCACTGAGTTTTGTCGGTGTGTTCTTGGGCAAGACATTTTCCCTTAGCCTCGTCCGTCGGATGGGGACGTAAACCAGGTGGTCCCGCGTACAGGTTTATCATCCGAGCATGTTAAAGAACCATAGGAATCTATTCGATAATAAGAGCAGGGCACGGTTCCCGGGTTCCTATGTATCCTTCCCCTCTCTCTGGGGCGGCTCTAGATAACCTGTACTGTGTTGATGAGCCTTTAAATATTCAAATGAATTCATCCGCAACTGCACTCAGCACTGTCATATGTACTGTAGCTGTCCCATGCTAGTATCATGAATCAACCGTGGAATATATCACCCACACATAAAAGGGTTTGAGGGCCCCATCTTACTTGTATTAGTTTAAATATAGACCATTTGTCGGTTGAAACCTAAGATGAATTTTTTATCAGACAGAAACACTGTCGTAATACTCATACTGATAGCATCGAAGAAAAGTAAAGAAGGCCATTTGTTTTACTTTATATTTTTAAGGTTGAATTGTGTTTTATGTCATTATAGCACATTTTAGGCCATATTTCCTGGGTAGAACCAGTACTGTGTACTTTCTGCTATCTGTAAAAATCGACACTTTCTCACCTACAAGTTGAGCTCCCAGTGGGAATTGAACCCGCAGCGGTGAGAGGTGAAAATGAGAATGTATACAAATATAAAAAAAGCAACCGAACATCTCCATTACTCAATATGTCCATGGGACTTGAATGACCGCACTGAAAACAATCCGTGGAAAATTGTACAATGCAAGAATATATATTCATAAATAAATTTTATTTTGATGCAAAATCGATATGCTATAGATAAAGATCATGTAACGTTTCGAAAAGATTGGTTAAAAACTGTGGAAGGATATAGACGCACAGATAACTAACACCATATGCCGCCTCACCATTCAAATTGCATCATACAATAATTGTTTTTATTTATTAAAGGGACACACAGTATTTATCAAGTATTTATCAAGCATTAAAATTTGCACCTCGATTGATTAATCAAGAATTGATTTTACACACGCTTGCATATATTTAAATTATAACATTTTGGCGTTTAAAAAAAAAAGAGAATGCTGCATGTCCCTTTAATATGCGCACCTCTCCGCCTGTATTGTTTATATGGTGCAAGTCATTTTCAACATATGTGGTGTTATATATATACATGTATCTGTTTGTTGTTTTTTTGGCGGAGACAGACCACCCACTTTTCTGGGTAGTAATATACACCTCCTGCCATCTGTTATTCCACAAACTTTATAATCCAATAAAATTCAGAAAACATCATTTTAATCCAATAAAGAAATTGGGCATGGTCGGTCAGATTAACAGAAACACATTTATATTTTCGTATTAGCCCTTATTTTGAGCCACTCCAATAAACTGTCCAGTTAAAGTCGCCATCGATCCACCTCTGTCAACAGTCAGACATGTATGTTGATATGATATTTTGCTGAACTGGTGATCCTGGGAATTTCGAAATTAGTGGGTCCAAATAACCTTATTCCCTCAAGTCACAAATGTTACTAGACATATTTTTCTTGAAGTTGATGCTAGTACTGTCGGTATGAGGTATTCATGATTCAAAAAAAATAGTGATAATATTGTACACCGTCGCATTATTCTATTCTTGTTCGTTTAAGTATTTCTGATTCGGTTGATAATGTTGTAAAAATTTATTATAATATATATGTGACTAGACACTCGTTTCAATAAAATCCTCCCATATTTTGTGACTTCAGTACAGTTTCCCAGCATCTCAGGACATCAGGGACTCTGAAAATAAAATTGATACAGATTCTGTTTAACCATACATATTTTTCTTTCAACTTAAATAGGTAACAAGTTGGTGAGTTGAAATAGATGAATAAAAAGGGACTATAGAACATTTTTTATAAGAATATAAATTGAACAGAACATGGTGGAAACAATGACCAGAAAAAAACCTATAAAACTTCTAATTTTACTTTAATTTTTAAACATGATCACTGGTGGTTTCAAATGCAGGACCAAAATATGGGTATCACCGGTTACTTTGCTTACCAGTTTTTTGTGTTAAAAAAAACCCTTACAAAATTTGGGTCGGAGGGTCTAAGAACCGAAAAAAAAACCACCAAAATAACTCTGGCCTAAGTTGGATCAACAACACATATGTCATTTAGAGCCGCCCTTGAGAGAGGGGAAGGGCACATAGGAAAATTAAAAAAATGATACATCTTTTGTTTACCGTAACCAGATTTCGTTTCAACTTAAATAGTTAACAAGTTGTAGAATTGAAATATGTAGATGAAAAGTGATTTTAGAAAAAAATGTTACATGTAAGATGAATTAAAAAAAAACATGTTTTCGGCTGATCAACACTTTACCGGTATACCTTATTTAGAGCCCCCCCCCCCCCCCCCCCCCCCCAGAGAGAGGGGAAGGAGGACACATATGATAGGAATTTGAGAACCTGCCTTATTCTTACTAATGAATATATTTATATGTTCTTTATGGTGCTCGAAGGATAGAGAACCCCCAGTTTCAATCCCAATCTGGACAACAAACGAGGCTGAGGGAAGGTGGTGTATTGCCCGAAAACACAGACGAAACTCAGTGGTGCATGTGTGACTTGAACCCGAAAGCTCCAGATTTTTATCGTCCGCCATGCTACCGCTGGGTCAATGCCAGCACATTATGTTAAGTCAGGGTCCTGGTTAAGTTTAATATTTAGATGTAATACAAGGATGTTTTTATCTTGTTCGATTCATTTTACATCCGTATTATGGACAATATGACCTATTTATGGGTCGATGTGCTGTAAAACACCATTTATTCATTTTTTATTTTAGTATAAGAAGTCTGAGACTAAGTGCAGGTCCACAATGCCACATATATACATTGATAAATTCATAGATTTTTTGAAACTGTGCTTACCTACACACTGGTTTACACAAGGCTCTTGATGTAGTTATACAGATTACTGTGAGACTGGGAACAGGCTGTGGTAACACAATGCACACTGACACTGCCTCATTTAAACAGACCTGAAAAATAACATATTGTTCCATTTAATTTTAATATTAATAACTATGTTCAACTTTCTTAATGCTATCAATGCCAGCTTTCCATAATAGTTTTCTTAAAACACAACTGGACTTTCTGGCCACTGTCCAAAATGTAAGACTGGCATTCATGAATAAGTAGTATTTTCAAGGCTTACATTTTCATCAATCATTCATCACTCATGTGTTCTAAAAATGATCAGAATTAAGTTAATATATATGAACCACCACCATTTCACATGTTTCAATGTTAAACACTTGTCCTACACTACAGTACAGTAAATAAAAGTGTATTTACTTACACAAATCTCTACACAGGCTACAGACAATCCATGCCATGACCCATTTCATTTGCTTGCCAGCTTGGTGTGTTTCACTAATTCTCCGACATAGATGATAGATATATTGTAAATTACGCACTCACTCAAGTGAGTCATGTAAAACTTGGAATTATATACGATCACTGTTTCGATAAAGGTCTAACAACTTAATTCCACTCCTGTACAAATGTCTATGTGTGTAACTCAGTATGCATGCATCTGCATAATTTGACCTTTGAATACACCGTGTACACCGTGTGTGGGAGCTATTTTTAGCACATTGTTTGGACTGTGGCAATGGAAAATACAGCAGTTCAGTTCAATTCACAATTTAGTTTTAGTGACAGTGCGAACTTGTCCAGGGAGAAGTGAGGATTTTTATGGCGTGCGACTGACTGGCCCTTGGCTGGGTGTTTTTCTGTGTCGCCGCCATTTTGAATAGCCTCTGAAAGAGTGAAATGCAGGTACTAACTTTCAAAACGGGCACGCAAAATGTATATTCACGAAAAAATAAGAAATTTTCAAAAAAGGTAATGATCTTTGACTCCTGGCAATTTCAACAATATTTAAGAATATACAATTTTTGTACCCGTTTTGAAACATTGGCAATTTCGAAGAAAACAAAAGCTAGTTTTTTTCGATCTTCGCATTTGTACCTCGATTTCCGACTATGATATCTCAATAAAACCTGTCAACACGATTGTTTGATGAATCTTCGACATAATAACTGACTTCTGATATGATTTGTTTTCTTTCCCATCTAGTATAAGCTTTAAACTAGTGTTTCTAAAAAGAGTACTATAAAATCCACGCATCTGCACGTGCTTGCAAAATGGGAACTACGTTGCTTCCAACACCAATTATTTATGTTTGAGTTATGCGATCCAAGCACGTGAAATGACTTGTCTGCTCCCGTACTGATAACCCAAGCGAAGAAATCAACACAATAAACGCACGTGCGCAGATAATTGAGCCTTGTATAAATTAAGGTATGTAAGAGATCAGCTCGATGTCCAATAACGGTAAATTTAAGGTTGGCAGGGTGGTAACTTTTCATTGACGCTGAGTATATTATTTCGTATTATATTATATTATACATCTAGATGACTTCATAATTCATAATATGGAATTCAGAATTCAGAGCTCGGAATTTAGAATTCAGATTACAGAACTAGGCATTCAAAATTCAGTCGGGAAGTTTAAAGTGGAATAAAATGTTCCAAACCGGCCATCGTAGTTTACCATATGAAAGTGATACGTTTAGACAACATATTTGCCGTCGTCTTGTGTCTTGCGTCCGATATTAGGTATAACAAAAATCTTTTGTATAGCTTTTCATTTCTTCAATTTTATCATATGACAAATGTGATAACCAGTTTAAAATTACCTATCAAATGTTTTAATTTTACAATATTCAAACTTTTTAAGCCGAAATTAATTTTTTTTTATGTCATACCCCAGTCAACTCCGTTTTTGCTTCTTGGAGAAGGGGTTGGATGGGGTATGAAAGTTAATACTCTGACCAAGTAATGGTTACTCGAAGGAAAACGACGTAAAACCAAATACATAATTTTAAAATCAAATCGCTGAATAATGAAGAAACACGCAAAAAACATAATTACGAACACCCTCTTTTTAAAAAAAAAAAATTCTTCATAAACAACAGACACATTTTCAATATTTTTCTATCGCAAACTTTCATTCTCAGTACTGATCTAAGTCGTAGATATAAAAATCAAACAGGAAATAGAACATTTACAGAAATCCGCTATTCAAATTAACAAACAAACAAACAACAAAAACGTGGAGAAACAGAAGCAATGTATGCGACACCACAAACATAAACGAGTTGACAACAGTAGTTTTGTTTGTATGATGTTTTTACGTCATTTTCAACACATGTAAGGTTATAATGACGGTTGATTTTTTGTGGTGAAGTCAGACCACCCACTTTTCCTGGGTAGAACCAGTAATGTACACCTCCCACCATCCGTAAGAACCGACACTTCCTCACTTACAAGTCGAGCTCCCAGTGGGATTCGAACCCGCAGCGGTGAGAGGCGAAGCTCTGGAATGGTCAGTGGCAAAAGAGCCGCTGGGTGTTAAATTCAGGTTTTAGCGTATACCAAATATCACTCTTAGCTGTTGTAATCCCAATAAACCTATATCTTAAATATAGTCAGGAACATACACAAGAGCTATCAAGACAGTGACAATTACGTCTTTGAACAACAAAAGGTTATGCTCAATGTTAATTCCGGGAAAGAATCCCAACGACACTGTGTTAACGTTTGAAAGGCAAGAATAACATATACAGAAACATTTAAATAGCTATTCCGCCAACAACAGCCAAATTTTATAACGGATGTACGCCGTTTCTAAACCTAGTCACGACGAGGTATATATATCACTTGCATATTTTGAAAATCAAAAATCTGTAGACACAATATAAACGACTTTAACCAGCCAGACCAAACCCCAAAACGGGAGAGGCGAATTAAGAGTTACCAACTCATAATTCATTTTACTCATATTCAATCACGGGTATTTTAAAAACCCGTAAAATAAACCTTAACTTTTAACCGGCACATATATATTATTATATGACCCGAATTATGCAGAATGGATCGAGACTCTTCCCAGTGACGCGAATAAACCTATACTTTTAATTGGCTCATATACATTATTATATTACCTGAACACCTGCACAGAGTTTTGCTAAACAGTTTTATAGTTTAAATTTGTCGATATTTGCCGGATTAAGTTTCTTTAAGGAAAGCACACGTGAGAGCCCATAATGACGTTTGACTCCCAGTCGACAGACAAACGATATCGATGGGGCATGCTGTTCTATGCATGTGAAGCTACTATGGTGAAACACGGAGACTGAACACGGTTGAGGTATATCACAGTTAATAAAGGCAAGCCGTACAAACAAATCGGAACACAATCATCAAATATACATTCAACTTAAAATGCGACATATGCACGATTATTGGCACCTATTTGGATTCTATAATTTTCAAAGTGCTACATGTGAGACTCTCATAGAAGAGTACAAGAAACAAGAGCTGTCGGAGAACAGCGCAGCTAGACTATTCGATTTTTCAGAGAATAATAATAAATCAGAAAACAAGGTTAAAACAATGTGGGGGTGAGGTTGGGGGGAGTGGCGGGTATAGAAACTCGGGCCAATATAAAATTATTGTTAGAATGAATAGAATTTCATATAAATTATAGTAACATTTGGGCCAGTGTATGAAATTTTATAATTTTTATCAGTTTTAATCCAAAATTGCTGTCATTTAAAAAAAAATTGTGGTCGAAAGGCAATCTAAATTGTTTTATATGTAAATGTTTGCTTTCAAATTAAACTTTAATATCCAAATATTAAGTGGTAGTCAAAATGATAACAGTTCCCCTCCTCCATGTGAGGGGAGCCCATAAACCAACGAGGGGCAGGGCGGGGCGTATCATTAATATAGGTGTAGATTTAATAAAACAAAACACAGACTTATGTAAAAAAAACAAAAAACATTCTGGTGGTGGTGATGATGGGATGGTTGTGAGGTGGGGGGCAAAACATATTGATCAACTGATAAAAAAAACCACCAGATATATGCAAAAACAAACAAACAAAAAAACATTTGGGTTGTGGTGATGATGGAGTGGTGGGATGGTTGGGCTGTGGAAACTAAACATATTGATCAACTGAAAACAAAACAACAGAGATATGTAAAAGCAAAACATAAAAACATACATTCGGGTGGTGGTGATGATGGGGTGGGGGGATGGTCAGGGGATGTGTAAGAATTGACCAAAACAACACATAAATATGTAAAAACATTCGAGTTTCGAGTGGAGGTGCGGGGGACAGAGTGGCCAACATAGCTATATGTGTAAGAATTGACCAAAACAACACAGAAATATGTACCAAAAAAATGAGTTTAGAGTGGGAGGGAGAGGCGGGGGTGGAGGGTAAGGGTGGGGGAAACATAGCTGTGTAGGAAATGACCAAAACAACACAGAAATATGTAAACAATATAAAATTGAGTTTCGAGTGTGTGTGGGGTGGGGGAGGCCAACATAGTGTAACGACGATCACATTCGTTGTTCTTCATTGTATGCTGCATGTTGTGATAAAAATCGAACTTGTCAAGTGCACCAGAAATCACAAGCCTTAATTTAACTTTAATGCCATGTCAGGTATTTAGACCGATCTCGGTTAGTGAACCAACCCTTCCCCTGTCTCCAACCACAATCCACTTATCCGATAAAGCTCTTTTAGAAGCCAGAAAGACGAAATCATTTAGCCTGGAGAACCGTTCTCGCAATGCTCCTAATTGACGGGACACTCGATTTGCCTACATGTATATACGCCGGAGCAGGAGCAGAACAAGCACTTAATCGAGTAACTCTTGTCGAAGACGCCAGAACGACGGAACAAAGCGTCGGACAGGTGGGAAGCAGAGTGGTTTTTAGCTCCGCCGTCCACTTATCATAGCAACACATGACAACGGAAAGTAGTACGTCATTTTCCGTCAACGTAAAAAAAAAGTGAAACGGCCGCCATTTTCTTTTTTTTAAACGCGTAATCTGGAAGATTGTAACCAGTTTACATGATTAAAATTTCAGTTCCCCTTTAAGTTTCGTCATCTTCAGCTGTATTGACTTTTAGATGCTTTACTGCGCGAGAAATTGCGAGATTCACCCATTTAAAATTTCGAAGCGAGGGGAAATAACTCGTAAGAGATGCCATTGTTAAAATGCGTTTAAAAATGGCAACACTTGTGTTCTTTTCTAATGAAATACAAGGAGATACTACAAATATGTTGTTTAAAGGTGAAATATGGCGTGTCTTTTGAGTATATATTCGGAAATATATATATATAATATACAATCTGTTCAAATCTTACACTTATTGGTTGTCCCGTTTCCTCACAGTAGCCAATTTTATCTCATAGCGCACACGCTTCGAGTTTCGCCCTGGTAAGTGTCACGTGATCCTGTGACGTCATTGGTACCAAACGATTAGCCGTGTCGCATTGAGTTGTATAGTATTGTCTATGTAGGATTACATTTTATGGTACTTGTTAAAAATGCCGTGTGCTGTTGCTGGGTGAAAACGTTTGCATAAAGAAGGACAAGATAATAACCTAAGTTTCTTTCGTTTCCCTAATCGAGATAATGATATATTAAGATCTGAAGTGTGGTTAGACCGTTACCGAAGAAAATCGCCCCACTCGTCGAGAAAGTGGGAACCTACGAAAGACGCGCGAGTTTGTAGCAAACATTTTGAGTTGACTTCGTGGGAAGTCCATCCTTTGGTTTCATTATCGTTGAATTTGGAGAACAAAAGGCCATGCATATTAAAAGCAACAGCGGTACCAACGATATTTGACTATAAAAATGAGAAGTGCATTACCCGCCGTCTCCAAGCAAGTTGTATTCGCCTATTCGACCGGCGTTGAGGAGGAAATTCATACATGAAGTAAGATTGAAATTTATGTTCAATTATCTTAGTACCTCATCGGGTATACGTATGATAATTTGAAGAAAGGTGTATAGTCTTAGATCTTTATATACACCGTGAATGTTTAGCTGTTGAATTAGAAGCATGCGTCTTCACGTGAATCAATGAAGAGTTGACGGCGCCAATAATATGTAGCCGTCATTTTTTAAAATATTGCTAAGAACGTTCACGGCATATAAATTTAAATGAATCCGGTGAAATAAACACTGTGTCTTTGTTCCCAAACTTTAATTTTAATAATTTTAAATTATAAACCCCTTCTGCCAATAGTGTTATAAATATATATTATCAACATATATAGGTCTATGGATTTGAAAAAAACAACAAAATGTTTCATGGATATCTATTACAAGGCAGAACATTAATAATATTACTAGCTTTTATATTAATTCAGTAATGTTTTATGGCAAAACAACAACAATAACGCCTCTTAGCTCGTGCAATAAGTAAAACAAGTGTAATAGAATAATATTCTTTATATTATGGTAATTGCATATGTTTGGTCTGTTTTCGATCTGTATATCAGGAGTAAGTATACATGAGTAAGTATACTTACTAACTGTCTATATCGTGCTCATAATACATTTGGCTATATTATTTAAATCATAGTATTTTTCTGTCTTTGTGCGCGACAATTAGAGCTCGCATATCATGTGATATATCCGTCTTGTGCAATACGCGTCTGCCCTCGGCGGTATTACACTGCTCAAGTAATTGCAATAAACAGGAAATATATCATAAAACTAGGTTTCCCTAAATGGTGCGTGCTTTTGTGATATACCGACGTATGTACCCGAATTAGGCTGTACTTCAATAGTGCACCGCACTATTTGATTAGTCTGTATCGATATTTGGGGTCAGTGGAGACTAGAGAGCGTGTCATATTACAAACACCGCTCCTAGAGTGTTTGGTGTTAATGGCGACTTATGGCAAATATATAATACTATAGAAATTATATGCTGTTTCATTTATTATTGTTTTCATTAATTTTTTTATCAATTATGGATAGTATCTAATAAATATATTTGTTCCATGTCTACTTATCGGCAAAAAAAATCTGACGCTCGTATTTAGACCAGGTCCATTCATTCGGAATATACTACATTTCGCGGTTATTGTGTATGTACCAAGATATTGCAGTGTTGCGGGTGACTTACTGTCAGATTTCGATGAAAACAATGTTTACGTTGTTTTTTGTTTGTTGTTGCTGTCAGTGTATAAAGACACTATTGTGTTAGATTAGTGAATAGTGTAATGAACCGCTGAACGTAACGAATGCCATGACACGATACAAGCTCTCCATTTGCACCGCGTTCGACTTCATCATCAGTTGATGAATCCGATGTATTTACGTCCTCAGACACGTATTCTGGCTCAAAATCGTAAGGTTGCATATTGTGTAACCGTCTTATCACGGGCATTTCCTCTGACTCGGTATCATGATCGCTTAATTCTCGCATTTTCACACAAGGTATACTGTTTTGCGTTCAGTCCCAATGTAAACAAAAAACAGTTTGTTCCCAATGACGTCACTTCCGGTAATTCGCGCAAGAGTTTTTCCCCTTAGATTTTTTTCGATATTTTAGCAATGCCTGTTCGCCTGTTCGATTTTTATCTTTAAAAACATATTTTTACTGAACATACATCAATGGCATAGTAATAATCGTATTTATAATGATATTTAATACTTAAAAACATATCAAAAGCGGATTTGTTGATTTAGGACCAATTTCTGCTTTAAGCTTAAATAGTATATGACGTGTACTACATGTCACGAACATCATGGTATTTCTTTATCAAAATTACACGCTAAAACGATAAAATGTTCGACTCGGCACTGTCGGTCAAAAAATATAACGACTGTCACTGTCAGTCATTGAACGTCTACAGGTGCGTATTCGATATTCGGTGAAGGGGCTCACGCTAAAGTCTGAAAAGTAGTCTGTAGCCTATATTTAAAAAGGTTGACCGCTGTTCAACTTCTCGGTGTGCATGCATTTTGATGGCCAATCTGGAATGATGTGGCCACCCGCTGGTGTGTTAATGTTTTTTTTATTGGCGAGCATCGCCATATGCAGGCATATTTAAAATCTAAATACCAAAAGAAAGCTGCAGTCCAATTTATTTGGTTATCCCAGTGAAGTAATAGTGAAGTATTACTTCACTGGTTATCCCTCACCGGCCCCTCCTGCCCGTCACCACCACCATCACTCACCCCACCCATAAACAAAATAAAAAGGCGGATCTGGTTAGGGTAGGTGTCTCATTGGAATCTGGGAAACCGCCCTACTCCTACTTTTGCTTATTAAACATGCTCGGAGAATAACTTCGATATAGGAGGATTTATGTCCCCTTACGATGGACGAGGCTAATTGGAAATGACAAACACACTGAGGAAACTCAGTGGCACCGTTGAGTCTTGAACCCGGATCCTGTGCTTTTAAGTGAACCGCACTGTCCACTAGTCTACACTGACACTCGACAAAACAAATATAACGGCTTAGATATGTCAAACTAGTATAGACATGGAAATATCAGTTTCCAGACTGTAATTTATAGTGGAAAGCGGTCACTAAGTCGACCTTGAACTAGAAGTGTGTTCCATCATCCATGAACACTTGCTTCGCCTGCTCACAGTGCTGTTTGCTTATTTCCAAGGTTAGGTTGCAGGTTAGGCTGATAAATAGGGCATAACTGCCAAAATGAATGTCAGAGGTAGTGCACATGTGTAACAACATTCCTTGAGATGAAGATGTGTGTGAAGTTGCATGAACATAATTAAAATACTTTTCAATTGATGACCAAGGTTAAGTTGCAGGTTAAAGCATGACGGACGGACGATGGAAAAAGTGATCGATAAGTGTGCCATCCAAAGCAGTTGACACAAAAACAAGTGTTTAGTTCTCATGTAAATATATCCGTCATGCTGATATTTTTTATGCACTCTTCAACCCGATGAATTTTACTTGACCAGGCTAGACCAGTGACATTTGCTTTATCAGACGAGTACCGCTAAGTACAGCAAAACGTTTCGAGATGCTAATTTCAGTGCTTGATGTACACTTCAAGATTGCCATCCTCGGCCCATGTGTCACTTTAATTACAAAAGATCTATTTCAAAAGCTTGAATAAACAATAAATAGATTAAAATGACCTTGTGTTCCCAAAAGGCAGTTTTTTTCAGTTTCAGATACAAGACTGTACGCAAATGGAAACTTTTTTTTTTTACATAGATCCAACTCCGAACCAAAGAATAAATAATACAATATTTTATTTATATTATATTTATAAACTTAACATCTATTAATTACTACAATAATGAAATTTACTTCATACTTACAACAAAAAAATCAATCGTCATATATGGCCTAAAATGATATTAAACACCAAAAGTTTTTTTTGAATGTGAGCAGTATGTCTAATGACATTGTATATTTGGTGTTTTGTAACAGCTTTACACATTATATAGTGAGTCTCTGTGAGGTATAATTATGTTCATTGTTTCATTCTTAAAAAAAATAACGTCTGCTCAGTCCTCGGGATTGCCAAATTGAAGTCACCATCATGATCAGGCAAACACATCTCAAGTGGGATACGCAGTAACAAGTATACACTGTAACGCATAAGGCCGAAGAAAAATTAACCGTGTTTCTGATTTGGCCTAATTAAATTAATATATTTCCTGGAGTTTAGAATCTTGCGATCACATTAAAGTCAACTTTTTTGGTTAAATCCATGTCTTTCAGGGTTGCATTGGTATTTGAAGAATGAAGGGCATCTGGAAACCAGATGATGTGTCTCTGAAATGAACAAAACAAGTTGTTAAAAAGGGTGGTGGTGAAACATATATAAGCCATATGATATATGCATGGAATTTCACATGAATCGACAGAGTGTCCTGTTATTTTTAAAGGAAATTTAACTTGGGCTGTCGTATATACCGTATTTCCTCTAACAGTAGCTCCCAGGCGCTATGGAAAGTGCGAAGAGAGGCACTACTATTATGATACAAATTTTCAATACTAAACCTAAACCTGACAATGTACTGAGTATATTACTGTTATCACTCTGCATCTATATGATACACATTTCTGTCAAACTCCCGTAATCAAATCCATTAGCGGTAAAAACAGTGTATGTTTTTTAGGAACTTTTAATTTAATCAAATCCATTTTTGAAGACGGTACGGTTTCTTAAAACAGGTGGGGCGCTTCTATTAGGGAAGGCGCTTCTAATAGAGGAAATACGGTATTAATATATAGGTAAATTGACATCACAGAGAAATGTGAACATTTTACCATCAACTTGTATGGGTTTTGTGTGATATAAAATAGAATCTCACAAAATCATCTATTATTTTTTAAACTCTTCAGCAAACATTATTTGATGCTCGACAAGCCGCGCATTGTATATTTTTGCCAACTCGTTTAATAAATCCACACTCGCTCATGGAAGATCAGCTATTATATCCGCCGAGAAATAAATATTTAATCATTATTCTCCCAGTTCTGCTAAAATCAACAAAATATTTTAAAATATGTTAATTTTTTTATGTCATACATAGAATGAAATATTACATTTTCATATCATGCCCGGCCTTCGCCCAAATATAAGCTCTCGGGCAGATATTGGCATCTCGAGGCAATACAGGATGAGATATGGATTGAATGTTGTTAAACGGCTCATCAGCACAGTATAGGTTATTTAGAGCTTCCCCAGAGAGAGGGTAAGGATACATAGGAATCTGGGAACTGTGCCCTACCCTTATTATCGAATAGATTCCTATTGTTCCATAACGTGCTCTGAGGATAGACCGATACACGGGACCGCCCGGTTTACGTCCGCATCCGAAGGACGAGGCTAAGGGAAAGTGTCTTTCCCAAGAACACATCGACGGAAAGGATGAGATATGAAATGCCTGTATATTATTTTCTGTAATTATAGTATAACTGTATAATTTATATATTATTACTAATTCCTGATATTATTGCAATAATCATATATTTAAACCTGTGGTAGAATAACGAAGACAAATAACACATCTAAATTTTATTTAATTATATGCAAGCAGTTTTAAAGTGAAATTGATACTGGACTAATAAACTAATACTAATGTTCGACAAAATCTTCAAGATTGCCATATGTCCCTTTAAAGTGTCCTATTATTTGTAATTTAACTGGGGCGGTCTTAAATAATATCGCTGTAAAACTGTCAACATCACAGAGAAACTTTCATGTTGTATCATCATCTATCCATTGTTTTACGTGATAGAATTTCACAATATCTCAATAAAAAAACAAAAAAGTAAAGTATCCCAATGAGCTTGGACAATTATACTTATAGTTAGGCAAAAAAAGAAATTGTGTTTTTGTAACCTGACCAGACTCCCCTTATCACTCCTCTTTTCTTTTAAAGTAGCTATCCCGCCAAATAACTACAAAATTACACTAGAAAACCGTTTATCGAAACTCTATCCAGGTGTTCAGGTCATATAACAATGTATATGTGCCGATTAAAAGTATAGGTTTATTAATAGGTTCTTAAAATACCCGTGATTGAATATCTGTAAAATGATGGTAACTCTTAATTCGACACTCCAGTTTTGGGGTTTGGTCCGGCTGGTTAAAGCTGTTTATACTGTGTATACATGTAGATTTTGGATTCTCAAAATATGTAAGTTATATATATACTTTGTCATCAGTAGGTTTAGAAACAGTGTACATAATGTTTATAAAATCTGACTTGTTGGCGGGATGGCTACTTTAATGAGAATAATAAAAAAATCTGTACAAATCGGGTTTTGCCACTCAAATAAATCATGTTTCTCAAGCTTATTAAAATCTTCATTTAGGCCATCAATAAAAAATTGTTTGCTTGCTGTGCTCCTACCCAGAATTTTGAGGGTGGGTAGGTAGGTAGGGATTTTTTTTTATTTTTTTTTTACATCAAAAGCTTATCCAATCTACAACACTGTAAAGGCCCTAGTACGATGTTAGGGCATAGGTTATTAAAACTAAACACAAGGACTTGCACATAATTATTTTATTCATGTGTATTTAAGGTAGGAAAAAGTTTTATTTTTAGATATTTTTTTTATATATATATACTGTTTGCATATATTAAATGCCATTTTTGTACTAAGGCAACTTTTTGATAACCTTTGCAATCCAGATTAGATGCTTAACAACTCTGGCTAATAAAATTATCATAAAGTGTTTTTTTCGGCCCGAGGTCATTAACATTTTTTGAGTCGCGGCCGAATCGGGTGAGTCGGTCGGAGCACGGCAAACAAACATATTTTTATTGATGGCCTTATAAAAACCACGTTAAAGAACCATAGAAATGTATTCCCGAATTTCCCTCTATGGGGTGGCTCGAAATGTTAACATTTGCTAGTAAGATAGATCGAGTAGCTTAGGTACATTTTTTAAATTCCACTCTCTGGGGTGGCTCGAAATATTGCCATATCAATACATTAGCTAAATTAACCTAATTATCACAGGGGTCAAATATATTAAAAGTTTATAGCTTTAGCTTACCCAGGGCTAGGCTCAGTCTCAGAGCTGGAACTTGGAGATGCCACTTGACAGGTGGCAACATCTGCAAAGATCCCTGAAAGAAAAATCAATTGTTGTTTTTATACATGTACAGTAGATGTGTTAAAAGGGGTGTGGTGGGTGAAGGGGAGGTGGCAACGGTGCAGTTCTGCTCTGCGGTCATAGAGGGGGTTTGGGGACAAGGCCATTTATTTTTGGGGACAAGGCCATTTATTTTTGCGGAACAACGTAACATTGTCCGTTATTGGTAGTATTTTTGGGGAACAAGGCCAAGGGAACATAATAATAAAAATAAATGGAATTTTATTTTGGAGAACAAAGCAAACTATTTTTGGGGAACAATTTTCAGTGAACATAGACCCTCCCAGTAAATAGACCCTACTGGGAGGGTCTCATCATAGAAATAATACATCAGTGCTATATTATTATTAAATTTTAACGGAGACAGTACTGAGTAATGTACATACCTTTCATCCTTTGTTTTGTTTATGTCTGTCGGTGTCCCTAATCGAGGCGAACGCGACATGACTCATGTGGTCTACATGACATGACCTTGACTCGGGCTTGAGTAGCATTTTAAGTAGCTGTACATGTCCTACAAGTATTTGTTACACTAAACCATAACAATAGTTAACACATGAATAGGTCTGTCTTTTTGCTCATTAAATCCTGGAATTGTGAAGTATTCACTTGCAATTATCCACAGTTCATTCAACCGTAAATCAACACAACAAATTACAGCCAACTAGGCCTACAGTACAGTATAATAAGCGTCTGGAGCTGCTGATTTTTACCGTAAACATGCTAAAGGAAAGGCAGAAAAAGTGTTTAAAGGTTGACTTACCGACATTTTATCCGGGACAGGAAATAACTATGTCCGAGAGTAGAAAATATTCATGTTTTACATTTTCAGTTTTGCTTATTTAGCTTGTAGCCGCCATTTTGAATAATGTGTGTTTTGAGTGACAAAAAAGGGTGACCATCTTTCAAAACGGTCTCAAAAAATGTGTAGTCATGAATTTTGCCGAAATTTTCAGGAAAGGTAGTAGAGGTACTGATCTATCATTCCTGTTAGTTTAAGCCAAATTGGTGACTACACATTTTTAGTGACCGTTTTGAGAAATCGGCAATTTTGCAGTTTCAAAAAACTCAAAATTTCCGATCTTCACATTTGAACAGTGACTTAGGCTATGCAAAATATGCCAGTAGTAGTCAAAACGAATGCTAGGGGGATGTTTAACGTATAAACTTACTTTATTCAGTGTCTGTGTTGTTTTTGCATTCAAAATTGGCTTAAGCTAACGTTTTTTAAAAGACAACTGCAATTTCCGCGTAACTGCACGTGAGTGCAAATTGGGACTACTTCGTGTTAAAACACTTGAAATGCAAAAGTGAGTTAGGCGGTGTGTGCGCGTGAAAAGCTTTAGCTGCTGCTGCACTGGGACGTTGCCGAAGTACGTTCCGAGTGGCGTTCCGGACGTTACTGGACCTACCGAGCGGCGGAGCAACTGCAACGTCACAACTGAAGTTTTGACGTCATCAACTAGTATAATACTGGGGAGAAATCTGCTCCGTTGTCAATCTCTGGCCTAACCTTATAGACACTACGTGTATTAACAACAAAACAGATGTGCTCCCGCTCCGGCACCCTCAAGAGACACTTGGACGACGACGTGATTATTAACTCAGCACAAAGCTTAATATACAGAGACCTTTGAGTTTATATCAAAGCCTACAGTTCCCACTCCTCCCACATCCCCACCCCTTGGGTTCCATACTTCTTTATAAAAGGAAGTGATTTCTGGTGCGCACCTTCTTAATAGTTTTTATTTTCTATGGAAGTAGAGATGTATAAACACATATTAATAGGTATGGGGCATAAATATGAACAACAACCTTTAATGGTTTAATAAATATATTTATATCCTGTACTAATGATGACACATGTTATAAAATGATAAATAAACATAACAGTTTATGTGGAGGTACTGATTCTGGTATTCATTTCAAACCAACTTACAAGCAGTATACAAATGTGAAAATACACAAACAAGCCAAACACACCTTTGAGTAAAGTAAGTGTCAACACTGAGCGAGCCCCCACATGTTGTGTCGTGACGGCAGGGTCACGGCGGAAACAACTGGTGTCAGAAGTGGTGGATATATACAGAAAAGCAGTCTGCAGAAGAAACAACGAAAACTCCATCTTCAAGTCAAGTTAGTTTTAACATCATTTCAGCTGTACAGATACGAGACCAGACGATTGACCATCCAGTGAATAGACACCAGGTACCACGTCTATTCACTGGATCTTCCACATCCATTGAACCTTTCAGCCGGCTAGGTACATTGGGTCTGAAGTAGCAGACTACCAGCGTATAGAAATAATTCATATATAATTATTTTATTTCTTGCAGCACTGTTGAACTTCTGCCAGAGTTCTGAAAATAAAACAAAAAGAGATTAAAATCTCAGTGTTTGACCATTATATTACACCATGGATAATGTAGAGAGGGGAGAACCAGGACACCCTGGAGGGAGATGAGAATTTAGAAGTAGATGACAACCAAGAAAACTCCGTCGAGGGTTTAGCGCCATCTCTGATTAATGATATAGAACGACGAATTGGGTCACAACTCAGTTCCATTACTGCTGAAATTCAACAAAACTTAATGGTGATTGCTCAGGACAGTCACAAAACCCAGTCCAGATTAACCAAAGCTGAACTAGAAATGTTCAATCTGAGACAACAAATACAAAACAAGAGGGCCAAGATGGCCCTAAATCGATCACCTGAGTACTGGCACATTATCAAACTTCTTCGAAATCTTATGGTCATATACAATCTGTGCAAGTTTGGTTAAGATTGTTCAAGAAATGTGGGCTCTGTTGTGTATAACAACATTAATATAAAGACACTGACAAAGTTTGGTACATATCAAATACAAAATGAAGGTGCTAGAGTGTAACACCTTGGGCAGGGCCAAATGTGACCCAGGTCTACGTGGAATATATGTGAGCTTTGTGGTTTCAGAGAAAAATATTTTTAAGTTTTTCCCTATATAAGTCTATGTAAAACCCAGGGGCCAAATATGACCCCACGGGCACCATTTGATTAACTTGGTAAAGGACCATAGTATAATAAATGCAAAATATTAAACCTATGGCTCTTGTAGTTCCAGTGAAGAAGATTTTAATGTGTTTCCTATATAAGTCTATGTAAAACTCTGACCCACGGGGCGGTGTCAAATTTGACCCCAAGGTCACCTTTTGAACAAACTTGGTAGAGTACCATAATCTTATAGTAAATGTAAAATATTAAACCTCTGGCTCTTGCAGTTTCAGAGAAGATTTTTCCCCTATATATATGTCTGTAAATTTGTGACCCCGGGGGTGTGGCCAAATTTGACACCAGGGTCACCATTTGAACAAAATTGGTAGAGGACCATAAGCTTATAGCAAATGCAAAATATTAAACCTCTGTCTCTTGCAGTTCCAGAAAAGAAGATTTGTTTTCACTTTTTCCCTATACAAGCCTATGTAAATTTGCGACCCCCGGGGTGGGGCCAAATGTGACCGGGCCAAATGTGACCCACGGGTCACCATTTGAACAAACTTGGTAGAGGACATACGCTTATAGCAAATGCAAACTATTAAACCTATGGCTCTTGCAGTTTTAGAGAAGAAGATTTTTAAAAAAATTCCCTATACATGACTATGTAAAACATGTGACCCCGGGGGCCGAGTCAACTGTGACCGGTCACTATTGGAACAAAATTGGTAGTTATAGCAAATGCAAAATATTAAACCTCTAGCATTTACAGTTTCAGAGAAGACGATTTTTTAAAAATGAATGAATGGTGTTTTATGGCACGTCGACACATAAATAGGTCATATTGTGCGCAAAAACTGATGAATCATGAAGTACTTATTAAAAATAATGTAAATGTATAAAAGTAAAACTGTCTACAAATAAGGGACGATATGGTAGCAATATAAACTATGTATATATGTAAATCAACAAATGCCCGTCAACGGGCTTGTAAACAAGTTAATATATATAGGAAAATATATTGATTTATAAAGTCTGATTTCTTTAAGGAAATCTAAAACAAGACTTAAATATATAGTATCGAATAACTCTTTCAAAGTATTAACTGTGTAGTATCTTTGTCGCATAGGATCAAAGTCTACACATTCCAACAAGATATGTTTGACCGTTAACGGTGCAAAACAGGGTATACATTCTGGCAACTGCTCACCTTGTAATAAATATGAATGAGTACAACGTGTATGCCCTATCCTGACCCTGGCTAGGACAACTTTCTCTCGACGAATGGGTCTACTAGAAGGACGCCATTTTCCGAGTAACGGTTTAATGGAATGGAGTTTATTGTTCACCGACAAGTCCCAAGCGGCTTGGCAAGAGTTACGAATATATGTGTTGATACAACTTTTAAAATCAGTATAAGGTAATTTGGTATTAGATATATGTAAACCTAATGCTGCCTTAGCAGCACTATCAGTTCTATCATTACCACGTATTCCTACATGGCTTGGAAGCCAGCATAAAATAATAACATTATCAACTATAAGAGAAGTGTACTTTTCTAAAAGTTGAAGCACAACTGGATCATCATATTTCATATTGCCCAGTGCTTGAAGAGATGAAAGAGAATCAGAAAAGATTACGAAATGGTCATCATCAAATTGGCAAGTTCAATTGCCTTAAGTTCAGCTGAGAAGATAGAGGCCTTGTCAGGCAGGCGGCTCTTTATGCTATGTTTGTAAACAACAGCTGCTGCAGCTACATTGTCTCCATCTTTAGAACCATCTGTGTATATATGTTGAAAGTTACTGTATTTCGATTTAATTTCATTAAATTTGCTTTGAAAGATAGTAGGATTTGTAATGGATTTGTTATTATTACAATGATCAAAACTAATTGTTGGTGTTTCCAAAGTCCACGGTGGAATTTGCGGTACTTTGTACTTGGCAATCAAATTTAGGTCGATTTCGGTGACTCTTAATTTTGCTTTAATACGAAGACCAAATGACCGAATGGCATTCGGTTTTCATTCATAAAAGAGGTTCATAATTAGGATTAAAAACAGTATCGAAAGTTGGTTTTGAAGGGTTAGATTGCAATTTAATGGTATACTGAAGGGCTAATTTGTCCCGTCTATGAGACAATGATGATTCATTAGCTTCAACATATAGACTTTCGGCTGGTGATGTACGAAAGGCTCCTAAGGCGAGTCATAATCCTTGATTGTATAGGATCGCGCATCTGCAAGTACGACTTGCGAGTCGATCCATATACTATTGAGCCATAGTCCAGCTTGGATCTGATAAAAGATCTGTAAAGTCGCAAGAGGACTTTTCGATCTGCTCCCCAATTAGTGTTTGCAACAACTTTCAGTAAGTTAAGAGCTTGAAGGCATTTGGCCTTCAAGTATTTAAGGTGTGGTATAAACGTTAATTTACGGTCAAAAATAAGACCTAGGAATTTTGTCTCATCCACTACTAGTAAAGGTGAACCGCCCAGTGTTAGATGAGGGTCTTCGTGATGTTTGCATAGTTGACAATAGTGCATACAATTGGTTTTAGACTTAGAAAATTTAAAACATTTTTTATCAGACCAGGTCTGAAGTTTATTGAGACATTGTTGTAATTGTCTCTCAATAGTATTGATGTTTTTTGCACGATGACATATAACAAAGTCGTCAACATAGAGAACAGTCCACACTTGGATTGATGCATTTTACTATACTGTTAACTTTTATATTAAAAAGCGTGATAGAGAGTATGCTGCCCTGTGGAACACCCATTTAAGTGTTTCCCTATACATGTCTATGTAAAACATGTGACCCTTGGGGCGTGGTCAAATGTGATCCGAGGGTTACCATTTAAATAAACTTAGTAAAGGACCATAAGCTTATAGTAAATGCAAAATATCAAACCTCTGGCTCTTGTAATTTCCGAGAAGAAGATTTTTTAAAAAAAATCCATATAAGTGACCCTCGGTGCGGAGATAAATTTGACCCCAGGGTCACCATTTGAACAAACTTAGTAGAGGACCATAAGCTGATGCTACATGTAATACATGAGAGCTGTGTGCCATGTGGTTCCAGAGAAGACGATTTTTTCAGTTTTTCCCTCTACAAGCCTATGTAAAAGCGGGGCCCCCCTGGTGGAGCCAAATGTGACCCCTGGGTCACCATTCCATTTGAACAAACTTGGTAAAGGACCATAAGCTTATAGTAAATGCAAATTATCAAACCTCTGGCTCTTGTAGTTTCAGAGAAGATTTTTAAAGTATTTCCTTATACGTCTTTGTAAAACATGTGACCCGAGTGTCACAATTTGAACAAACTTGGTAAAGGACCATAAGCTTATAGTAAATGCAAAATATTAAACCTCTGGCTCTTGTAGTTTCCGAGAAGAAGATGTTTAAAAAAAAATCCTATATGAATCAATATAAAACTGTGAACCCGGGGCGGGGACAAATTTGACCCCAGGGTCATCATTTGAACAAACTTGGTAGAGGACCAAAAGCTGATGCTACATGTAATACATGAGAGCTCTGTGCTTTGTGGTTTCAGAGAAGAAGATGTTTTGTTAAAGTGTTTTCCCGTATGTCTATATGAAACAATGCAAACTCTCAATATATAAAACTGGGTCCCCTGGGGAATGGCCATTTTTAAACCTGGGGACTTCATTTGAACAAACTTAATTGCCTAGGTGTTGACGATCTTTTGAAAAAAAAACTGTTGAAATCTGTCCAGCGGTTCTGGAGAAGCGCTGGTCTGATTTTAACAAATCTAAAAAGCATTCATCATCCAAGGATCATCCATGTGAAGTTGGTCAAAATTGGCCAAGCGGTTTCTGAGGAGAAGTCGTTTGAAGAAAAGTTAACGACGATGACGGATGACGGATGACGGACGACGGGCGAAGAGTGATCCCAATAGATCACTTTGAGCCTTCGGATTCTTTCCAACCCACGCGACCTAGATGCGTTTCTAGACAAACAGAAAGCCACCAATTCTCAAGTTCACCTTACCCAGAAGTTGATTTCTCAAACTTACAGTCCAGGGGAGATAACTACTATAACAATCATAGGCACGATAATTAACGAAACATAAAAATGAAACCACCAAAATTCAATCGACAAGACGACTTGTCAAGAGTTCTTAGACTCATTTCAAATATGCTGCGAGATAAACTAATGGAATTATCAAGCTCACGGGTTATACTTGGCTGGTACTTTGAATGGAAATGCTCCATTTTGAATGGAAATGCTCCATCTTGACAGAATTAAGCTCCACTGAGAAGAAAGATTACTCAACTCTTGTCAAAAAGTTACCACCTCGCTACGGTTCTGTAAACAAAGCAGAGGTTTTCAGAACTCAACTGAGAAATAGAATACGTAAACCTGGGGAAACCATATCCGAGTTAGCGCAAAACATTAGAAAATTAAGCATTCAAGCCTATCCAGATGCTCCAAAAGGATGGATCGAAACGGTCAGTCTCGACTATTCACATACGCCCTGACTGATTCTGACATTCGTATAAAGCTTAAAGATCAGGTTTAAAAGACCTATCAGAAGCTGAACAACTGCAATCAGGCTAGAAGCCTACCGTAATGCGGAAAAACAAGGACACGAAGTTATACCCATAGCCGCGGTAGGGCAAGATACATAAAATAAAAACCAATTGACAAATAAAGTAGAAACTCTTTGTCAAACCATACAAGATCTTGCCAATCAGATCCATGAAATATCCAGGGGTAGAAACCTTGTCAATACAACAATCAGAATAAGGGAGATAACTCCCATCAGAATAACACATTTTGTAGCAGACCATGGAGAACACATGACAGGAATGCAACAAACAGAGGTTACAATGAAACACAGTATAAGGGAGGTAACCAATATCAAAACCAATCAAATTATCCTCAGAAAGCCTATAACAATAGAGACACAATACATGTCCCGGGAAACGAGAACAGGTCAACCTGGAGGCCCACAGGACGATCAAACCAGGTGGGCCAGAGAAACATAATGGTGG
>JAWPHD010009616.1:0-101830 GCA_037043455.1 Cyrtodaria siliqua | reverse complement strand
ACTCATTGTGAAGGAGGACCAAGCGCCAGTAATGCATTAGAGAGGATGAACTTGATATGTAAATGTATAGTAATATGTATATGCAACTATGTTGGCGCAAATACTTGGGGCAATATATTATGATGAATGTAACTAACACTGACCTGAGTGGATATGGTATGTATATACCAATGACCTGGACGTCAGCGTGGACACCAAATCTCAGGCACTGTATAGTTTACCTGCACGGGTGTGAACTACTGTGAGTCTATAATCTAAAACAAAATAAAAGAAGAATATAGAAGAAGCATATAATTAGTCATACGGTACAATGGTTAGGACATATGATGTAAATATATAGACTATCATATATGCATTACACAATATTACCGAGCAATGAAAATATCGTGAGGAAACGCGTTAATGCGAAATACACTAATTCTGAGATAACACTGCTCCTTATTTAGGTTAGAAGTGGATAATTGTAAATCGTTTTTCCACGCCCCACAAAAAGGATGGCTCCCCTGACTGATCTGAAATAGTAATGGCATGCCAGAAGGTTCCTTGACGTGTACACCATCAAAAGCATAAATTCTGCGAAGGAACGAGTAGAGACGTTACTCCCAGAGTGAATCCAGAAATGATATACAATTACTTGTTTGCAGAGCTTCCTGTAACAGCGAATTTGTCAAGGCAACCCGATCGTTATACAATCTGGTCACATCTGCAGCGTGGAAGGATTCCGAAATTAAAACAATTTCCGCTCCCTCTTCCAATGCATTCTTCGCAAAGGAGCAGATAGATGTCACTAATGTCTCTGGAGATACAACGGGCTAAGGAGGTCATTGCTACCTATATCTAAAAAAACTACTTTCTGGAATGAAATGACCGATATACTATCAAGTTTATTCCACACGCTCTTAGGCATGATGTTGGTCGCAGATCCACAGCTACCCCCAATTTCCCACGCCAGTGTCCTTTAACCGATCATTTCAAATTAAGATTTGTAACCCCAGTGGTGTAGTCCAATTATATAAACGTCGAATGAGAAGAATGCCCTAATTGTAATAACCCATTCATGTTCAATTAGTCATGCATACTCACTGGGTCAGATTGGGCTAACACATTGTTGCGAAACTGCTGTGCTATAACTTAGCCGCGGTAAGCGCTGTCTGAGATAAATCTAAAATTAGACCAATTGTGAAAAAATATTTACAATGTGCTAATATGTCTGCGAAGTGTAGATGTGATCAAAAGGTATACTAGTATCCCCAATTAGAAACAATTAATTCAGACGCCCTAATTTGTAACCTTGTGTACTACACTGTTTTAATATATATACTGCTAATATTGTAATATGTAAACTTCTTTTGTCTGGCGAACACAGGCTCGTATACGTCGCATAAATACTCTATATAATCGATTAGTTTATGTAGAACCAGTTAATACCCTTTCAATCGAACATGATGTTATGGACGTAATATGCAACGTAGTTTGAAAAATGAAATAGATGAACAATAATGCACTATAGAGTAAAAAGCAGAACGAAAAACGGTTGACAGACCTGACTCTCCCGCAGAAAAATGCGTCTGTCTTCAATACCTCTCCCAGAGGGATATCCATGACAAGGGATATTGGTCCCCGAATTGCTAATTGGACAGCTTCACAAACAGATCGTATGCTTTAGCTTGTCAGTAGTACTGAATAGTACCAAACGCTCCGGCTCTCTGTCAGAAACATAAATCCAGTTTTCCTTATTGCAACAGAAAACCCTATTTTACAACATCTACTGTATTTTGTACATCTTTAGTTGATTGAAAAAGTTTGCATTGGTATATTTTCTGCAGCGATGGTATCTCTTGTTTTTTTGCCAAGGCTGCTATTTCTGCCTACCCCGAGCAAGTCTTTCACGTGGAACTAAATAATCGTGCATTTTTAAATTATTTTTTTACAAAGTCAATGCCATGTTTTCTAAGTAGAGTGTCAAGCACATAAACTTGATTGATTCGTTTGGATTATTTCCCTTATAATAGGGTAAGTGGAACATCAACCGTCCCCAACTGAACTGCATATAACATTGTTCTACCGATTTTGTCCTCAGCCACTCTGAAATCATCTTTGATAATCAATTCCGCTGACGCAGCATTAACTTCAGTAAAAAATTGATCTACTAACCACTTTTTTTGTGGTGAGCTGCTCTTTTGTTTTATCTTCCCTTGAGGCTGATTAATATGATTATTTTCATTTACAATTTGTCTCTGGAATTCTGAGCCAGGTTGTATAAATTCTGGTTCGTCATCAATTAATTCACTTATCCAGACTCGGCTTCATCTGGATCAAACGTAGGATTTGTCATATTCATATCCGCCCTCAGCCATTGTTTATTTTATTTAATTTTAAAAAATATATTAAAAAAATAAAAACAATGTCAGCTTACGGAAACAAACTCAACCTCATAGAAAATTAAGAGAACCTCATGGTGCCAAGGCATCCGCCACCAAGTGTAGTAATAACTAATAATCCATCAACAATAGACAAAACCAGCAACTGCTTGTGAGATTTCCCATCTAAGTACTAATGATGTAGCTCTCTCCAGTCTCCACTCAGCTCGCTCGTCTTGCTTTGAAATAGAACTTAAAAGCAGAACAGACGCCAACGCTACTCTATACCAGAATCTGGGTAGAGCAATTGTCAAAAAATGACAATAAGAATAAGTGGCAATGAAGTCATGTCAATAGATGACAGTGATATATATCATTGTTATGTAGAATTATGGAAAAGCCCTACTGAACGAGTAAACATAGCTTACCAAGGTATTGGTAAAGCAAACATGTTAAAACATAGAATGAATTAACGTTTAACGATTATAACAAAGTTATCAAAAGCAGTGATGCTGATGCATCTTATGTAATAAAAAATATCTGCTTGGAATTTGATATGGTTAGTGATGTTGAATTAGCCAGACAAATAAGACAACAAATCAATGGTAAGATAGTATTTGTGTATGATCGTATCTTGCGACATAGAAAAATAATAGCAAACAAATCTGAAACCCTTTGGAATATCAACATTAATGTACCAGCACAGATCATGAAAGGTATTTTAATGCTGTTTGAAGACCCAGAAAGAACAAACACGGAATCTTTTTACAACCCAAAAATTGAAAAGGTTGAAAAGACAATAGAGGGAGTACTAAATCAGTTGTATAGTCAGGGCATGAAGGCATATCAACATTGGGATGAAATCAACAAATATTTTGCCTTGACATCAAAAAGAAACAAAGAGACAGAAATAGTAGCGAGGGACTTAAACTATACCAATGTTTCTCTTGAGACCTATCTAACAAAATCATATGCTTTGTGGCTTGACCTTAGAACATGTGATGACAATTTATAATACGGCAGTGGAAGAAGAATAGAAAACGGCAGTGAAGGCATAACGATACTAATAAATAAAAAAGCAGATGCAGATCAACCTTTAAATATTTATCTATATATAATACAAGACGCGCAAATCAATTTTGAAGATGGAAGATTCAAAGAAGTACGATATTAAATATCCTAAATATCCCCACAGTGCAATTATCTGTGGTCAGACAGGCTGTGGTAAAACAGAGTTTGTTCTTGACATACTTGAACAAGAGTATGTTGGAGTTTTTAAACATATAATTATATTGTGTCCAACCACAGAGTGGAACGAGGCTTATAAAAATAGATCCTGGAAAGGAGATGTGAGAAACCCGAGAGATAAAAAAATAATAACTGTTAATCCTGTTAGCAACGGCAAAGAAATGTTACAAGAACTGTTGCGTTTATTTTTCAAACAATATGCTGGTCAGCCCACATTATACATCATTGATGATTGCTCCGCCACAAAATAATTAACAAAGAAAAAAGATATGTTATCAGAGTTGGCATTCTCTGGTCGTCACGCCAAACAATCAGTGTGGGTTATTTCACAGAGATATAATTCTGTATTGAAAGATTTGAGGGAGCAAGCAAAATGGTTGTGTATGTTTTACACCAAGGACATGGATAGTTATGAAAATTGTTTGAGAGAAAATGATGTTATTCCGACGCTGGAAGAGAGAACCAGAATAAGAAAAGCTTAAGCAAAGACTAAATATTCCAAGTTAATATTGAGGACTGATCAACCAACTGGTTATTGGGTTGAATAATTTTTTTCAAAAAATAAAAAAATAAATCCAGCCGCAGAACGCGCCAAATAATGCAACAACCAATACCGGTACAACAGCACTATCCATGTTTTTCTTTTTACGTTGTATCGGGGCTTGTAAAATATACCTTCTTGGCTCACATATAAAATATTCTACGCCATCCTTTGTCACAGAAATTACAGGCGTTTTCTGTGCACCTTTTGCGTACGTTTGTAAACAATTACTTTCTGAAACACATATACAACATTTTACGTCATCCCTTGTCATAATTTCCAGTGCTATTTTATTTTTGTCATAATCACTAATCTCACCGTCTGTTATTTTCAAATCCATTTTTTCTTATATAATATTTTTTTATTATTACAAAATATATTTATTTCATAATATCCGCAGGTATAATACCTTTTTCTTTTACAACTGTTGCTAATAGTAATACTAACAGGAAAGTAGCAATGTTAATAGCAATACTGACCATGAATATAGTATTGCTAATAGCATTGCTCATAGCAAATTAGTAATGTTAATAGCAATGCTTGCAGCAAATTAATAATGTTAATAGAAAAAATAGCAATGTTAATAACAATGCTATTAACAATACTAACAATTACTAGTTGCATGAATATCGCAGCCGGTTGTTTTGTATTTTATATTTATTTCAAGATAAAAATAAGATTACTAATATAAAAATGAATGCGGAAGAACTATTACAAAATATATCGGAACAGACGGAACCAGATGAATCAAAGCAACAAGAAACAAAAAAAAGAAAGATTATCAGCCATAGTGGCTGGCGGCGGTAGTCGTCAATATTTGGGTAAAGACATACAACTCACAAATATAGATAGCATGCCCCCGGATGAAATTAACAAACTTTACTGCAGATATGAAGCAAGGCTTGGGGCAAGTATAACCAAGACTTTAGGCAATTCTTTTATTAACTTGTATGTGATGGGAGTATCAAAATATTTTAATGTAACCAATCCACCAAAACTGATATAAGATTTGGAGGAAGACCCATTTATTAATCATGCTTTGACAAGCGCTTGTTGTGAGTTGTATTACAAGTATGGGATGTGCTTAGCACCATTTACAGCAATACTGACAACTGTTAGACATATTGATTTTAATAAAAATAAAAATATAGATAATATAAATGATGGAGAACCAAGAGAGTGAAGTTATACCTGTACAAAAAGTAAAAAATCCAAAAAGAATAGAAGCTGGGAAAAAAGGAGCAGCGGCAAGAAAGGCAAAGCGTCAGGATGCACAAAATGCTGCAAAGCAAGATGCTGCAAAGCAAGATGAAATAACAAAAATAACAATAGATGAAGAGGAACCAGAAATCAAAATAAACGTATACAAATATTATATTCCAACGTGTCTGGTTTTATTAGTAGGCATTGCTGGGTTGGGTTTGTATATTTATAACAAGAAATCTGCTACGCAACCTGTGCAACCTGTGCAACCTGTGGCTGTTCATGTTGCACCAAAAGACCCGTTTGATTGTTTTTAATAATTTATTTAAAAAAATAATATAAAAGATAATATAAAAAAAATGGCAGCAAGTATTGACGGAAAACAAACTGTAAATATGATGTATCACGCTGGAGTGGAAACACTTTTAACTGTTGGATATTCTGAGATTGGCATAAAACTACTAAAAAGACCAGCCCCTAAAGTGGATTTTAATATGATAGATGTTGGGATGCTGTCTGTGGATATAATGTTAGCAATGTCTACTAAGGATATGCTGATTAAGCAAGGTATTATTCCTGCGGATATTATGAATTAATTTAAAAAATATATATAAAAAAATGGCAAGTGCAGTAGCAATGATGATCGGTGGCGCATTAACAAACGCATTGGCGTTTAGCGGTTCAAATTATTTCTTTTCAAAAATGGGAAGTCATTCAGATGAGGAAAGACAAAGGCATGACAAAGCCGTGGAACAATTGGAAGCAGCACAAGCGGAGTGGAATAAAAAAAGAACAGAGAGATTAGATTTTATTAATAAGCAACTGCAAAAGGAGCATCACGCAGAGCAGACTTTTGATGATGTATACCAGGCCATAAAACAGTATTATTATACAACTGGCAAACATTTGCTTTTGGAACCGGAGCCCAAGTTGAGTGATTTTTATACACCATCTCCGGATCAACAGAATAGAGAAATTACGTTTATTGTGGTGGGCATGGCTGCAACTGGATTTGTGGCGTATAAATTGATTTCATAAAAACAAATAGTTTAAAACTATAATTACTTTGAAATGACTAAGTTATATGTTTACTTTGGAAAGACTAAGTCATATGCATGATAGCTATTTTTGTTGTTGTTTTTACATGGTTTCAATCCAAGTGGTCGAATATAATATGGTGGTTTAGCACTCTTCTCTATTTTATCTTTGAGATGACCAGGCGCCGATACTTCATCGTTGCCTAATAATGTCAATATCATGGATGGACCATATTGAGTATCCATTATTTTTGTATCTGTAATAGTGTATATTTTATTTATTTCCAAGTCTGTCCATTTCTTTGTGCTATATTGATTTTGCTCTACGAGCAGTTCATCAAATTGTGCAGTTGTGATATCCATTTTTTTCTTTATAGTTATATAGATTTTATTCTTTAGTAGAAAAAAAAATGGAAAAGATTTATTACAGCCCAAAAGGATTTTGGAGAGGATCACTTAGCAGTTAAAAAATTGTCAAAAGAGGCCGGTGTCAGTGAAAAAAAGGCATTAGAATTTTTAAAGAAACAAGCTGTGTGGCAGATTTATTTACCCGCACCAAAGAAAATAATTAGACCCAGGTTTGATGTTTCTGCTAAGAATGGAGTGCATCAAGCTGATTTGTTATTTTTACCGCATGATACTTTTGGCTTTGGTCGTGGCCGCAAGACATATACATATGCATAGACTGTGATTGATATTGCAAGTAGATACAAAGAAGCAGAGCCGCTGACTTCCAAGGATAGTAAAGAAGTTGCTAAAGCATTTGAAAATATATACAGTCGGCATTTGAAATATCCAAATTTATTACAAGTGGATCCAGGCAGAGAATTTATGGGTGCAGTATCGCAGTTGATGGTCAAACACAAAGTAAATATCAGACGTGGCAGAACAGAAATACACAGAGACCAAGCTATAGTGGAAAGATTTAACAGAACATTAGCTGAAAGATTGTTTGGCTATCAGTATGCTAAAGAAATAGATTCCCAAAAACGTAATAGAGAGTGGGTAAAGAGATTACCAGAAGTTGTTAAAGCAATAAATGTGCAGACAAAAAAGCCCCCTCCTGTTGAAACAAAAATATTAAAAGGTGATCCAATCTGAATGAATGCTAGTGTAAGATATTTATATCAGCCCGGGAAACAAGAGGGTGGAAGACGCAGAGTGTAGATATTCACAATATTGGAAGTTATATGGTGACGCAAGGTATAAGAGTTTATTATTTAAAATTACCAGCGCCACAGAGAGGATTTGTCAAAGAAGAACTACTTATTGTTCCTGCTGATACCCAAATTCATAAGTTTTTATAGAAACCATGTGCATCAGTTGTAATTCCATCTTCTCGAATGTATCTTTTAGTGTAAAATGGTGATAGTGTAACTTTGTTTACTGTTATGCCGTATATTTGATGTTTTATCGAACGTAGCATATTCATTTCATGGGTGTATCTTTTCTTGTTAAACAATGCATCCTTGTAGTTTTCAAAGGTAATATTTTTTTCGATTACGTATCTTTTTACACCCTTTGCTTTTTTAATGAGTTGTTCATCCGCTCTTAGAATGGAATAGAGCTTTGGTCTTAATCCAACATACTCAGCTATAGCAACACCAGCACATTCATCTTTCATTTTACCTAATACATTTTTATTTGTATCATCATGCATTGGGTGATTTTGAGGATAATCACTTAGATCATATTCATCTTTCATTTCAGCCATGTCTTTGTACACATCTTCTGTTTTGATTTCTACCAGCAAGCTGTCAGTGTCTTTGTATAATAAAGTACATTTATCTCCGTACCTTTTCTTTAGAGTATTATAGTACCAGTCATACATCATGTACTTTGATAAATCCAATACTGACATCCCAACATAGATTGGTTTGTTTAATGTTAATTTCGTTTTGTTTACATGTATTGCTGACAATTCATCTGAAAACTTTATACGCCTGTTAAAGTTGGGTTTGGCTAGTATTTTTCTTATTTTTTCATTTTCGGAGCCGTCAGTTCTAACTAGTTTTATATCAGTCCGCTTGCGTAGATTTTCCATTGTTTTGCCAAACACAGAGTTGTTCATAAGCTTGTGAAAATCTTTTGCAAATTGTGATTTAGCTTTTTTCCTAAGTTCTGTGTTTAAATTTATGTATGATGCCATCCAAGGTTTTTCATTAAATTCTAGCACCCTGTGGATTTTTGTTAATTTCATGCCTAATGATAAATACAACTCTAAATTTTTAAAATGTAACACATATTTCTTTTATCCATAAGATTTGGTACTAGTTGTTCTGTCATAACGTTATTTTCTAATAAATTTGTTTGGTACTCAGATAACCATTCTTTTTTTACTTTTAATCGTTCAGGGGCAAGTGGATAATCATTGTGACTATCATGTAGTTCTTTAGGATATTCTAAATCTACTTCAAGAAAATATCCTTTATCTTTTCTTAGCTCTTGTAATGTTTTTAAGTCAACCCATTTAAATCCGGAATATGGAAGTGGCTGACTCATTGCCCACCCATAAAGATTATTTGCATCAAAATAAATTAAAAATCTGTTTTCCTCTCTAGTGTTATAATCAGCTACATGTGGATTGTTTGCTTTGGCATATCGTTTTGATACCATACTAATTCCACCACGCATACCTTTTTCTATAAATAAGTACATGTCAATGTCTGTCAAAAGTTCTAAATCTATTTTTGAATGTTTAAGTAAAGCATCCCAAGATAATCCAGGTGCTGTGTAGTAATGCAAGGGATCGAGTTTATATGCATACATGCATGTTTTTCTGAAAGTTTGAAATACATCTGCTAACAAAGTTACATCAGTTTTTAGATATAAATCATGATAGTCTCCAAGAGTTTTACAGTTAAACTCTTTCCATATTTTTTGAGCGTATTCGTAATCTTCTTGGGTAATACCTTCACCTCTTAATTTATTGTAAAATGCTTCTATGGGTGGTAATTGCGTTTCCTTAAATCTTTCCATACTGTCCATATATTCGTATGGATAAACACCTTTTCGTAAAAGTAAATCTGTTTGTTCTCCAAACTGATTTTTGGTAATTTTAAAATCAGATTTGTCTGTTGCATCAACCAATTTTTCCAGGGACGAAGGCATAAATTGAAAGCTATCCAAGAATCTAAGTTGTCCGGCACTTAATGAATGATACTTTTCAGCATTATTTGAGATGCATGTTATATTACCTTTCATTTTATGTATCTTTTGCATAATCAAATTACTATCATATCCTTTGAGGTTATGAAATTCAACAGGGATGATTGTTTTACCTGGTTTTATTTTTAGTTTCAGGTTACAGCTTTTGTGTGCTGCACCTCTATATTCCCCTGTAAAATGACAGTGGTCTCTTACTTTGCCGTTTTTACCACATTTTCTACCTATTTCATTCTCGCATATCCAACATTGTGTTGCTTTTTCATAATCTTCCTCATTTTGTTGTGTCATGATTAATGGTTTTGGGTGAGCAAATATTTTATTAATTTTGCTCTTCTCACTTTCCAAGTGATTTAATAACTTTTCAACAGCATCTTCACCTCTGTAAATAACAAGTTCGTCAGCTTTGCCATCATATCTGACAACCTGGTATTCAAAACCACAAGCTTTGTGTACATTCTGAATTTCAGATTTCTTTCCAAATTTGATTGATTGCGGTTTGATTATACTCTCAAAATCAGCATATATTGTATAAGGCACAGGCATCTGATTTTGAGGATTTTTAAATTTTGTGTGATTTTTACCTTCTTTCGGCATTTCTATTCTGCAAGAATTTTTGTTGATACCATCACAGTCTTCTTTGTGTTTGGTAAGTAGTTCTTTTCCAGAAAAGCCGTGAAGGCAACGATCGCAGAAGTAAGTTTGACCATGGTGTTTGTTTTGGTCCCAGAGTAGTCTATTCAGATTTTTAATCCAGCAATAGTGATATTTTGTTATTTTTGCTGGTTTGTCGGAATAATCATCAGGGTCATAGTTGTCATCTATGATTCCTTCTTCATTATTCGGATCATCTTCATTCTCTGATTCTTCTTCAACCTCAACGTCTTCAGATGCCAAGAGCAGATTAATTCGCTCAATATCTTTTGGTTGTTCTGATATGTGATATGGGAAAAAAGTTACCTTTTTATTTTTTCCTGTTATGATATATCCATAAACGTTGATAGCAAGGTTGTTTTGTTTCTCTACTTTGGAAATTTGAGAAATTGGAGTGGGAAATTCAATACCATCCATATTCAAAAACGATATATCAGGATACTTTGATAATCTGTCTGTGTGATCTGCAGCTGAATTTAAAGCAGAATTTATTGCATGAAACAAACATTTATTATCATTATTTTTTACATTGATTATTGCTTTTTTGTTGGCTAATGCTTTGGCCAGAGGAATATATGAAGAACCTTTTAATGGCTCATATTTTGCAATATTCAAGTAAAACGTATCACAGTGATCAATTTCTAATCCGGATGCTGTGTTTGAAAATCTTTCAAGGCCCTCTTGTATCTTTGCAAATGATTCATCGTAAAACTCATTTATTTTTTCAGAGTTTAAGATTACATTTTGTTCACTGAATAATAGTGCTGTAGTGTCCTTTTTGGTAGCACAATCGTCTTTAAATAGATTTACAGTAAGACCGAATTGAAAGTATAATGCTTGTTTTATTTTTGCAAACTCTGCTATCTCTTTATGTATTTGTTTTGTGATAATGGATTTCCCATCATGAAATAGTTTTAAAGGGTCTTTGTATTCCTTGACAGGCGCCTCGTATACTTTGAAAAAAATACATTTTGGTTTGTCAACCAGTTTTAAATCTGGAAAACTTCTTGATTTTCTATCATTAAACTCTTTCAGTTCATTTATAACATTTTCTTGTAATTTAGCATATTTCTGCTTTTGTTCATTTATAACATTTTCTTGTAATTCCTTGTAATTTATCATATTTCTGCTTTTCTCGTTTACGTTGTTTTTTGTTACGTCGTCTCTTGAGTAAATTTTCTAATGTTTGGGATTTAACCTCTTTTGGAGTTTCCTTTGGAGTTTCCTTTGGAGTTTCACGGGGTTTGATTGCAGTACGAGGGGTTGGGATTGGTTTTACAACTCGTGGAGCTGGGATTGGTTTTACAACTCGTGGAGCTGGGATTGGTTTTCTTTTCAATGCCTCGGGTGGTTGAATAGCCATAAGACTATGTTCTAGTGTTTCTTTGCTTATCATTCCTGTATCAAACAGGCGTATTAAATTTCTTATAGTCTCTTCGTTTTTTCCATTTCCTTTATTTGTTATATATTTAAAAAAAAAAAATTAAATATAAAAATAATTATATACAAAATAGACAATGGAAATCAATGTTTGTAAATTTCTTAAAATTGGATTACATAATCCATGTAAAAATAAGTCAACAAAAGATTCTAATTATTGCAGTTTGCATAAATATAGATTAAAAACAAGTCATGCATTACCATGTATAATATGTAAAAAAGGTACTTCTGCAAAATATCAAGTGTGTGTTGGTTGTGGTGCAGATTCAATTAGAAAAAAGAACGATTATTGGAGGTTAAAGTCGTACAACGCTGAGTGTCTCCGATTTAGACGTATTAAGGTTTAAATTATATTTTGATAATTATAAAAAAATATTAAACTTGCAATCTTCACTACCCCTATTCTAAAAGGTTCTACTTTCTGTACAACTAGGAATTCAGAAATTAGAGAAAACAAACTTGAGTAAGTAGGTACCATTTTGAATTTTCATATTTGAGGTTTTTATTTCTTGTACATACTTGTTTTCAGATTTTAAAAAGTCAAACTTGAGTAAGTAGGTACCATTTCATGTTTCGGGGAGGCCAACAAAAATTTGGTCCAGAAACCCCAAAATACATATATATGGGAGTAACTTTGAAAAAAAATATCATAAAAAAATCTCCCATTTGGAGTATGTTGAAAACAGGCTACGCTCCTAATAACAGGTTGCACAATTATTAATGTTTAGACTATGTCTTAACAAATTGTTTTGCATAGTACTAACTGTTGTTTAAACATATGGAAGAATAACAAAGAAAAAAATAATTGGTGGTGGGTGGGAGAGGGTGGAGTGGATTGATAAGATTGTGTGTGGGAGTGGGGGAGGGGAGGTATCCCAGGGTGGTATCCAGAATATCCGATTGGGGTGGGAGAGGGGATGTCTCCCAGGGTCGTATCAAAGATATCAGATTGGGGGCGTACATTTTGGGGAGAGGGGATGTCTCCCAGGGTCGTATCAAGGATATCATACTGGTGGAGTACATTTTGGGGTCCAAAATGATCGTTGACAGTAGCCCTTTTTTATTTTTTTAAATAAGCACCCCCTAAATCTCAATATATTCTATGAACATGGCGTAGGTACATTTTGAATAGTGGGGAGGCCCCTCTCCCTTTGGGTGAACCTGACCGAGTAAGCCAACGTCTACAAATTTCCTGACAACAACAAAACAACCCTTTTGTGTTTGTGATGTCGTTTGCATTTTTTATTACTTTTGTCTTTTCGTTTGTCTGTTTGCGTGTTTGTTTTTGTGTTTTGTGGTTGACTGTCGTCCTTGAATGATGCTTTCCCTGTCCGATATTTTTATCCTTTTTTACTTCGATATATTGTGACAAATCAGACCAAAAAAAAATGGTTTGTTTCCGCTAACGGCTTCAAAAAAAATAAGGTAGATAGGTAGGCAATTTTTTTTTATTATTAATGACCCTATTTTTGCTAATGAAAAAACACTTTTAATATGATCAAAAGTACTGGGGAAGGTATTAATACCTAGATATTACATGGTTATGGCCCTTTTTCAATATTTGGTAATGTACAGTGGAAACCCAAGAGGTCATGAGCTCAAATCTCACTGGAGGAATATTTTTTTATTTTTTATCTCCATAAGATTGGTTCATGGGTTCATTTGTTCAACTTTTCAGTATATATTTGTTTGGCCTTTAAGTACTGAAACAGCTTTAGCATGTTATCTCTATCTGTTAAAAACAGGTTAATATCTACAACTGTATAGGGTATAGTTTAAATATTTATTGCACATGACTGATGTATTGATAGGCACCAATTTTACTTTCAGAAAATGTGTACAGTATGGATGATGAGGGTGCCCCATAAAACTTTGTTTGGATACATTCAACCTTGTTTGGATACCAACTTACCAAGTACAGTAATGTGCCACCAGGTAAGTTTAGATTAAACTTTCAGACCTTGATATTCACATTAAATGTTATTTTTATTATGCCACGGTAGGGAGGATTAATCTTTGAAAGTACTAAAGGGAATTGCATGAAACTTGACACACATATACTTTATACAATGAGAAAGTGCGTTGTGTCCAATAATCGGGCCAGTACCTCAAAGGTCAAGATTTCACTTGGAGGACAAATACATTTTTCTGGGGCATTTGTCACTTACTACTAATTCACTTGTATTGCTGAACCTGTTTTAATCCGTTTAAATACAGGGCCTGGTTTGGTGAAGACATGAACAGATTATAGAAAAAGTTAAGATTAAAACATGACTGAACAAACTGATCTGAGCTATGATTTTGACCTTTATATACTGCAAAGGTCACATAAAGTGTAAATATAGAAAGATTGAGGAAATATGAGGAAATGAAAAAGTTACAGCCATTATGTTTTTGTGACAGCCGAGATCGTACATGTGATCCCTATATATTGTTATGAAAAACTATGCCTGTAATACCTGAAAGAAGTATATTGTGTACATAAATAAGTTTACTAGTGTTGCTCATTTAATAACGCAGGATACATATAAAATAAAAGTCCTTTTAAGTGCACGAATTGAATTGAATGTTGTTTAACGGCTCATCAACACAGTATAGGTTATTTAGAGCCGCCCTAGAGAGAGGGGAAGGATACATAGGAATCCGGGAACCTGCCCTACTCTTATTATCGAATAGATCCCTATGGTTCTTTAACGTGCTCGGAGGATAGACCGAACATTTGACAAAAAGGTCAAGTAAAAGACTGTTGAGGTTGGTGATCTTTAATATCTACCCCGCCCCACTAATCGTTTTGATTAGAAAATCCCAACCATAACTAATAAAGGTGAGAGGTTACAAGTGTATCTATGTTTCAGGCTTATTTGAAATCACAGAGGTGGTGTGTCAAGGGAAGTGTGGCACATATTATTACGCAAGACGTATTACAAGAATCCAGTACAACATGATACTAGGTGGGTTTTTAATCATTAGCAATATTCACAATATTTCTCTTCGGTTTTAAGGTGTTATGGTAAAGTACAGACACTTTTTCATCATTGAAAAATAAAGTTCTGAGGGTTAAATCATTTAAGGTACTACTTGTGACATTGGTTATTTTTGCCCGAGTTATATTGAGATCATGTGAACTATTACCCAAGGCCAAAAGTAGAGATCCCTTGGTGATCTTTTAAGTCCCCCTACCTTCGGTCGTGGGCAATAGTTCACACAATATTTTCATGCAGTGGAGGCAAATAGTTCTACTATAGTAAGCCATTCAACTACTTTATTATAAGCCGTCATTTATTACTTTATTACAAGCCATCATATACCGGTAGTCAAAATTATTGACCGGTCATTTATATATATTATACAAAATAATGTATACTGCTTTTTTCTACATTTTGGGAACATAACCCATACCCTCAAAATTGGGAATTTTAGCGCGATTTTTCATAAAATTAGGAAACAAAACAGTCAAACATGTATTTCCTAATTGTATCTTTCATATTGTTTACAGTACAACAAGATCAACAGAGGCATTTAAAAACATTTCATATTCAATACTTGTCACATTTTTGCTACTTTTCAGTGTTCTTTCTTTTGCTTCTTTCAATTGGGAATTTTCTTCTCAAAATTGGGAAAAAAAGAAATGTTTTGTCATTGGGAATATGACCCAATAACGGCTATATAAACAGCCCAAAAAAGCCCTGCATACTATAATCTCAATATATGCTCTCTCATATACACTTTACAAATGATGTCCTAAAGTCCATCTACATCACAGTTGATTACTTAATTTATTACAGAAGTATGACTCTTTGTTTGACTTACATGTGGGGGTATTCATCTTCTTCAGTAAAAGTTCTAGTATGTATGTTATTATTTGTTCTTGCACTTAATTTTTTTTATATTTTACTCTTTTAAGATCATTCTGTGGTTTTGAGTCCTGATATGTCAAGGACGTCTAGAGCAGGCTTGAGGAGATATTGATCCAGAGATGCTTGCTGACATTAACTAGAAATTAAAAATGTAAATTGAAAAAAAATAAAATCTTAATTTATTTTAAAATAGTGTTTATTTATCCTTTTGGTAAATATATTAACATAATAGCGATGACGCAGTTTAGGTTATATTTTAAAATGTTAATTCATTTGACGTCATTATTTTGCTGTTAACTATTTAATAATGAAGATTTTATAGCAAATGTCTACGTAATTTTGAATCTTCCCTCGTATATAAAACAAGACACCTCAAATTTTGAAATAGTCAAGATTGCCGTGTGACCCTTTAAAACATGATCTAAGTGCATTACTATGTATATAAATGAAGTCATTTCTTTTTGTTCTTTTACCTAAACACAAAAGGATGTCCCATTTATAGACATGAGCTAAATAAACTGTATTTGGTTATTTAGAGCTACTACCAATGCGGGTGAGAAATCGAGAATACAGAATAACTTTACTCTTATGCTATCAAGTAGATTCCACTAGTTCCTTTAAATACATCAAACATGAATGGATATATAGCATACAGTGCACTGCAAGAACATGTCAAAGATCAATGAGCATGGAAACATTATACCACCAAAAACAGACAAGATTGGGATCACTGAGTGACCAAATAGGATACTTCTGGAAGTGATAATTGTTAAAAGTGTTAAACCAAACAAGTACAATGCAATCCATATAAATGTAACCAATCAACTTGAAAATGCACCTTTAAATCTGTGTGAAGACCTAGACATTTTTAAATTGAATGAACTATCAAAATGTCTTTCAGATTGGCTTTTAAGAAAGACAAGATTGGCTTTTAAGAAAGACAGAACAAAATACCGATTAATGTAACATTCATTAAAAACACAGATTGTTAAGTGTATTTTGAAGTTTTTGGGTTTCATGGGATATTTAAAAGCATATGAATTTCATATGCAGCTCCTTTCATATGCTTTTCATATGATACCTTACATATGATTTTCATATGAAAGGAGCTTCATATGATTCTCATATGAAGTTCATATGATTCTCATATGAAGTTCATATGAAATTCATATGGAAATCATATGGAACTCCTTTCATATGAAAATCATATGATTCTCATATGAAAATCATATGAAAGGTTTCATATGAAAATTATATGTGGCTCCTTTTTGTTGATTCTCATATGAAACCTTTCATATGAAAATCATATGAGAATCATATGATTTTCGTATGTGGCAAGATTGCCTGTGATACTGCCCAACAATAAAAACACAAGCTGTACCGCCCAACTATAACAGCCACATAATTTACTGCCTAACTATAACAACAACCATAGGCAATGCTGTACCACTCAACTTTCCCAAACACAGAGTGTACCGCCAACTTATAACATACACAAGCTGTAATGCCCAATTGTAACAACCACATACTGTACCACCCAACTATAACAACTCAGGATGTATCGCCCGTCATTAACAACCACAGACTGTACCACCCAACTATAACAAACACAGGTCGTACCGTCCAACTATAACAAACACAGGCCATACCGCCCAACTATAACACACACAGACTGTACCACCCAGCTATAACAAACACAGACTGTACCGTCCAGCTATAACAAACACAGACTGTACCACCCAGCTATAACAAACACAGACCGTACCGTCCAGCTATAACAAACACAGACTGTACCAATCAGCTATAACAAACACAGACCGTACCGTCCAACTATAACAAACACAGACCGTACTGTCCAGCTATAACAAACATAACTAAAACAAACACACATTGTACTGCTAACTAAATCACACTACCCAGCTATAACATAATAACCACAGTCAGTACCGCTCAGCTATAACCGCCACAGACTATACTGCCCTGCTGTGCATTTAAGTTAAATTAAAGAAACAAACTTACCGTATTGGCGCATTGTGATGTTATACTCGATTTGAACACTTTGACCACTGCATTGAGTATGTAGAATTCATAACGTCCTTACATTCAGTAAAATCCTCGCCTTCTGTCAATTTCGCATGGTCGTTTCTATTTCAGTAATTATCTCTGACGCAGACTTGCAAATTGAGAAATACTAAATCACGATATAATGTTAAGTTGTTAACTATAAACAAAGTCTATGTCATTTGAAAAGTCGGTGAGATAATGTTCCTTATTTATTACGATTTTGTGGAACGTAGCAGGGAGCACGACTTCGAGCTCGATTGTGGAAAAAACAACAGCAATTAACAAACCCGGTTATCATCATAAGTATGGTGTTTGATTTCTACATACAGTGCCGCAGGTCTTAGGGTTAGGTTTTTTTGTTGGAGTGACTGTATTCTGTGAATACTACTCTTGCTGTTGGACTTATAACGTTTTCTCGTTTTTTTTGCATGCAGTGTACTGTTGTTGTTTTTTGGTATATAAAATCTATTTAAAATGGTTATACGAAATAAAATTGTCTTTCGTTACCTTTTGCATGTCCCCATCCGTTATGTTGTGAATAAGTTTCAAATTTCTGCAATAGTTTAATATTGTTCGGTTTGTATTCGTTTTCAATCAGGACTGCTGTCAGTCACCATCTTTTGTCTGGAGCAGTGTATGTTTGCCCCTTCTTCCGCGTGAATAATTGACCATGGACATTGTATTAAGTGGAAATACTGGAACGCTGAAAGTATTTGTTGGTGTATTGTTGAGTAGTTTATCTAACTGGGATTTGAACATGAAAGTGAAGAGATAATAACGTGTGACCTTATTTTTTAATATATACAAAACGCTCCTTCACTTGAGTATGACTGTCCCGTGATATATTTGAAGAGAATTATATAGTCGAACCAACAGCTAATGTCACATGGCGAATTTTCCAGCTTCCATTGCTTGAGGAACATCCCAGGTACCCATTCGGGCAATTTTCTTTCACTGTCGGGCATCTGGGTAGTACCACAGACGTTCCACAAGCCAGGGCCTATATTCAAAAAGCAACTTAAGTGAAACATATTACTTAAGTCAAAATTTAAGATTTTTACACATTTTTAAATATCCTTATTAACCTCTCAGGGATACTACACACCACGGAATTTTGTTAGTATTTGATGTCCTGCGTTAAATGTGATCGTTTAAATACGCGATTTCGCCATGAGCATGATTATCTTTGATATCTGTTTTGTTCTATATTGTAACTAAAGAATTATAAATGTAGCACGGATTTAAAATCTATGAATTATGCTTTCGTCAAATGTACATCGCTATTGTATACTTAATGTTATGTTATATTAGGTTATTTTGAACCCCGCCAGAGAAAGGGGAAGGTTACACAGGAATCCGGGAACATTGCCTTAATGTTAATGGCCAATGTATTGATGTGCTGTTAAACAACCCTTCAGTTTAATTGTATCGCCCTTTGTGTCACTGACCGTTCCAAGATGGAACGGTCAGTTCCTATACATTACCAATATTGTCAACTCTTTCGTTTATTATTTGTTTTGAATGCGTGTTTTTGATTGACTGTTCTGTGAGTCCTTCATTTTCTGTTCGACTATTATTTTCACTTTTATATTCAGGATTCTTATTTTAAAAATGAGGTATTTTATTTTAAACCATGTTTATTTGAATAATACATTGAAACGCAACAGGGAAATAAACTAAGATAACTGATATATTTCAATAGAAATTCAATTTTAATTTCACCTAATTTACTTAACAATATCTTCAGTTCGCATTGATCGAATGATGTTTGCAATGATGCGTTGCGGGATGTCATACCATTCATCAACGACGGCTTGTTTTAAGTCCAAAACAGTTATTGGAGGTGGTTGGCGGCGTTGGAGCTCATCCCAGACATACTCAATCGGCACCAAGTCCGGTGATAAAGCGGGTCAGTCCATGACATTCACGTTGTTCTGTACAAGAAAATCCATTGTGTGTCGTGCAGTATGGGGCGGGACATTATCCTGTTGTAGAATCCCAGCTCTTCACATATACATTCTCATAAACGGCACCAAAACATGACGTAAGACATCGTTGACGTACGTCTTAGAGTTCACATTCCTGTTGAATATTACCAACTGTGTTTTATGAAATAACTATATACATGAACACTACAGCCACCCCATCTGTTGACACGTCTGACGCAAAATCAACGAAGCGTCACACTTTCGTCGCCATACCCGTTCACGACCATCTGCATGATTCACATTACATTTGAACTCATCCGTAAACAAAACATACCCCCAATTTCTCCTCGTGAATCGAAGTTTCTGCCTTGACCATCGTAATCTCACTTGTATGTGTGCTTGAGTTGTAAGGACGTCGTGCCCGAATACCAGCACCACGTAGGCGTCGTCAAACAGTTGCTGGGTTTACAAGTCGCCTAGAAATAGAAATACAGAAATGTTACAATCGTGTATGTCTTAAGTGTTATGAGAACGCTTAAACAAATAAAAAAAATTAATGATTTGTTGAAAGTAAGGTAAATTACTACATAAATATTTGTTTGTGTTGTAAATTTATGAAAACGTACCCATGAGTTCCTTCTGTCTGGCTGGCAGTTCCGGTGGCCGTCGCAACCCGATTACGTAAGTGTGACATCCTAAAATGAACGTCCTGACGTCGAGTTGTGACCCTCGGCCTTCCTGGTCTTGAGCGGTCTTGAACATTACCAGTCAGCTGGACGCGAGTTTGTAGACGAGATATCTTGGCTACATTGCAATTAAGCATCCTTGCAATATTACGTTGAAGAATTCCGGCCCGAAGGAAACCCATCGCGTAATAGCGCTGGTTGTCTGTTAGGCGTGTCATCGATATGCATTCAGAATTTAAATGTTCCCTTAACACTAACCCTTCTCATAGAGGTAACAACTCAAACACAACGTAATAAATATATATTTTATTATTTCTTGGTATAAGCCATTGGATGACCTGCAGACGGTATTATAACACAAATCATCACCACATTAATTCATACTAATCAGTGCCTAAATCACTAAAATAATTTGTGTTCGACTTATGGCACATATCAATGCTGATAATGATATAAGCCCAGTTTTTCAAAAATAGGCTAACCTATCCTTCGGTTAGGGAAAACCTTCCAATTTCATTTTCTCATAATTAATTTTTGTACTAGAAAATGTATATAATTCCCGTTCTTTCTGAACAGAAAGCGTTTAGATACTCCAAGTCTGAGTGACTATTCATGTATAAGAAATTCAGAGAAATTTGAAATCCTGACTCAAACCGAAGTCAAGCCAACATATCCTCGAACATTTGGGCCATCATTTCTAAGGTATTACATGTCCACCCTATTTCATCAGTTCCATTAATCACATTCGCACTTTTAACAGAGCACCATCATAGCGATACCAGGCCGTCCATGAAAAACCCTGTGGGAAACGTGTATCCGATTAACATATTTATTTTTAGTATCTCTCAGGATAAGATCTCGGACTTGATCTCTGACTATCAAAAGTACAAACGTTTCAATAATCAATAAAAACCAACACAACAGGTCAACATCAATATCCTAAAATATTTTCAAATCCACATTTTTGATTTGCTGCAATATGTTTTCTACCAAATAACTCAAATGTATAACGTCTAATATGCTCTCCAATCTGAATGATTTAATTGGCTACCTCAACGCCAATCTACGATTGCGCCCTCTATGAGAAGCAATCACATCAAGGGAAATTCATTTCTGTTTAATTTTCGTTTTATTCAAACGAAATAAATTATATTTCCCTTAACACTCACCCGTCTCATAGAAGTAACAACCCCAACAACAGCAGGTATAAGCCATTGGATGACCGGCTGAACTAAAAGAATGTTCTATTCCAAATATTATTTCTTAAAATATATTCAAGTACATCCTCACATAAATTGTTATTTTAATATATAATTCCTTTTGTTTTTTGTTATCCTTGGATTATTGATTAAAATGTGTGATTTATATGATCTATGATTAATTAAGGAGTATTGAAAACTGAACTATGAGTGTGTAGAAATATTTGTAACAAGTCATGTGATTATAATTATGTATTACGAATTATGTATGTAATGATGAGAAACTGTAAAGGTTTAGGTCAATAAAATACCCACCCAAATCCATCCATCCATCCATCCATCCATCCATCCATCCATCCATCCATCCATCCATCCATCCATCCATCCATCCATCCATCCATCCATCCATCCATCCATCCATCCATCATCCATCCATCCGTCCGTCCGTCCGTCCGTCCGTCCTTCCGTCCGTCCGTCCGTCTATCCATCTATCTATCTATCTATCTATCTTTAAACGCATACTTTATTTTGTTTTTGCCAATGTATAAAACTTCTAGGTATTATTAAATAATTTCCAAAATATATTTCATAATATATCTTCCCTTTGAAAACTGTCTATTTGATCACACATCTTACATTTCAAATACAAAATCACCCAACATGCATCATAAGCACATTGTACAGGGCAATCGCCCAGGGAGAGCCTACCGTCTCATCAATTCTATAGACAACCACGCCTTGCAGCATATATATCACTCGCATTTATTCAAACAAACAAAACCTCTGCTTGGTTATCTTTCTTTTCTGAATCAGTGAAAGCATGCTTCTTTACATAACGTGTAACTATTAAATCAGTCAAAGCTTCACTTAACATCCCGATTAAGCATGCTGTATGGGAAATCGACATTCCACAAACTGCAACACATGATTATCTTTCTTTTCAGTAAAAAACTATATATAACGCTTCGTTCGCTTCGTTATGCAAACAACCAGTCATAGCTTCAGCCAACATTTGTACGGGGAATCAAAACCCCTGTCGTTAGGTCGTATACCGCCGCGGTTCTAAAGGCGTCACACTTTACGACAATATAAGTAAGACAACCTTTAAATCTAAAAAACACAAACCTATATTTCTTACTAATTAAAATCTATAGTGTTAATTTGTGAAATTTTCAATATTGATATCGAGGATGCTTGGCCCATTTATACATGTGTATAAAATTCCTTTATTATAGGAAAATCAATCCAGTATTTAATATCTTTCCAGGTATTTCAAATTTATATTTGCACGATGGCTAAAATATTTTACCATAATTTTGTGTAAATTTTCAAATAGACATTCACTGATCATGCACTAAATGATAGTATAAACATTACAGTGATCAATACATGCACATCACATTGAAATAAACAAGACATTGTTGTTTATAAACCAGTCAATTTTCACTTCTCTGTTCCTAAATTATAAACACTTCAGATTATCACTTAGTATTGCACAATACGAGCCAACACATATTAAATTCTCAATATCCCTTATTGATCATGGCTTCGCCATCTTAGTTACTCAGTCTTTGCTCTTCCAGGTAGCCGACTATGAAATAATTCCTTCACGTATTGTGTTTATAGCACGTGGATAAAACATACATATGCACGTGCAATGTCCGTGGACGTTATATAAAAAAGCTAACGATTTTTCAGTGCGATTTAAAGAAGATACATGCACATGTATATTATTTAGATACATGGTATTGCTTTAAATTGGTAAATTCAGAATTTATGACAATTTTAAAATGTTGCGTATTTAAAGTCGTTCAGTGTATATTTCATTTTCTTTAATTGGATAATTCAACATAGCCGTTTGTATGGACAAATACTTGCATATACATGTTATTGAAACAGTCCAACATTAGGTAACTATGTAAAAATAATAAATACAAATACTAATAACCAAGCACCAACACTGCATCGGGGTTTGCATTGGAGTCAAGAGTATGTAAAACTATTTAGATTGTGTAATACATTTGTGCTCGAACTGTTGATCTCGTTTTAAAAAAGAAAGAAAAGATCTGTTGGAATACAACTGTCGATGTATACTCGTTGCAGACATTTGTAACTGGAGGTCTAGTATGAACAGATGGCACAATGCATAGTCTTCATCATCAGACAGAGAGAGACATTTAGTGCAAACGTGCTTATCAGTCGTCGGCAACATGTCAGCTTGTTTCTATATTTATTCAGTTTTGGACTTAATCAACTAAACTGTACCACAAATAATGTCATATCTAAAAGAGAGTATGCTAATGGACCTTTGGAAACGGCCGAGCACGACACATACGAAATATTGCAGTCTCGGTTTGATTGAGACTGTTCATGAGCGGTAGTGAAATATGCTAGATACCGCTCACGCCCTCTAGCCCCGGGTTGAGCAGAACTCAATATTAATAAAATCAACAGCACAACATTTTAACCATCCCGAAGATGGCATGCATATGGCGGTGGACATGGAGTGTATGTCTTCTCCATGTCGTACGGCGTATGGTCCCAGTATCTAATAAAATGAAATGCCCCGAAGAGCGAAATAAACATAATGGAATTTAGTTGGGAGCAGCGGTTATGAAGCCTGCGTATAAAAAGCAGACAACATATCCTATGAGTGGTTAGATAATACCCAGAGCCTTTTATCGGCCGGAGTAGTGGAACCACCAAATCAAAAATTAAGTAAGAAAACAAAAGAAATTGAAAATGTACCACCGATAACTAAATATAAGTATCGGGCTCAGCGATCTCCAAAGATCAAATGAATAACAGTACTGATTGCAAGCGCGGGGAGACGTTTTACTGCCGCCACACTGCACAAGCAACGCCACTGTGCTATAAAAAAGAGTATGATAATGGACCTTTGGAAACGGCCGAGCACGACACATACGAAATATTGCAGTCTCGGTTTGATTGAGACTGTTCATGAGCGGTAGTGAAAAATATGCTAGGTACCGCTCTAAGTCGATTTACTTTACAACCTTTTACAACGAATTATTATGTTTGAAATAGTAACGAGACATTGTTCTAGTTGTAATATTTCTTGATCAATGATTTGAACCGTTGCAAAAAAACAGCAATGTTGCTTATATAATCCGTGTGCCATACGTAAACCAACCCAGTCATGTCTGATGCACACACATCATATTGTAAATTTTTACTTTGATAATTGTTCCCCGAGCAATTTCTTATATTTTTCAATTTATTCGTTTTTGAGAGCTTGTATTCGCGTTGGGGACTTTAAAATTCATAATAGGACTAAAACACGCATCCAAACAAACAAGAACATGACATGAGAAAATTGGAAATCGTTAAACACGCGTACGATAACTACAACAAAATGTGCAAGTCTCGGTTTGATTGTAGTGAAAACTGCTTGATACCGTTCACGTCCTCTAGCCCCGGGTTGAGGACAGCTCAATATTTAAAATGTCAACAGTACACAAATGTGAGCAACCCCGAAAGATGTTATGCATATGACGGCGAACATGGAGCCTTCAGTGAAGTTTAAACGTGTATTAAATGGCTAACATGGTTAAGTACTGAAGTATTGTAATAAAATAAGGGCCATCCTTTAGAGGTATACGCGGTTTTATAGAATCTGTCCATAAGAGGTTATAGAGGAAGAAGCAACACCTCTCACGCCCCTCACACCGGCTTAAGCGTTATTCTACTTCGAAGCCACCTATATTGGGCTCTTGTGTTCGTAGATCTCAAAGGACCAGTGAAAATACCACTACCGATTCGTAGTACGGGGAGACGTTTTACAGCCGCCGCACTGCATTAAACAAACGCTAGTTTGAATGTTAATAAATACTTATAAGGAAAATCCTTTGGAAGCAACACACACAACCAGGAGAATAAAGTAGCAGACTCGGATTTCGTGAGTCTGTTCATGAGAGGTAATGTAAAAGCAACACCGCTCACGCCCACTTGCACCGGCTTAAGCTTAAGTATTTCACTTCAAGGCACATATACTGGGCTCGTAGATAAGGTAAGTTGGATAACGCAAGTTATCGATAGCATACCGATTCATGAGATTACTGCATTCCTGTATTACCCTTTTATGTGATAGTAAGTTTATTTTGTTTGGTGTTTTGAGTAATTTTCAACACAAATGTTTGTGGTAAAGGCAGACCACCCACTTTTTCTGGGTAGAACCAGTGCTGTACACCTCCCGCAATCCGTTAGAATAGACACTTCATCACTTACAAGTCGAGATCCATGTGATAGTAAGCCTCCTTCCTCACGATTAGTTTGCACATCCGGTATACAATGTTTAAACCGTCTGCTATTATCTACTACATGATCAAATGCTGTAAAATATATAAAGGCAGCATCCATTTCCTTATTTTCATTTAACATGTGCGTTATATTGGATGACGATCCTTTCAGCATTTTCCAATAATCCTTTGCATTTCTAACACTATACTAACTAACATTTCTGTTAGATTTGCATCATGCTATGTGTTCTAATTATATTTCTATTCTCTGTTCTGGCAGTTTTCACATTTTGTATATTTTCGTCAGATTTGTTATTTTGATAATCATCTCGTTTTTAATGCAATGTTGATTTATCAACTTGCACTCATAGCCATTGCTTTCGGCGCCTCCTCATCGCCATCTATAACCTACATTTATTCTCATAAATCGAGGCTTCACGTCGTACATGAATGCTGATCCATGCTAGACGAACGTATTGGATGCTGAAAACAATTATAACGCAAATAAACAGGTCGAGAAACTCTAAGAAAATCGCATTATGTATGAGTTGAGGGCGATTTTTTTTCAAGCGAGTTTTTGCAAGGTTTTCTCATCAAGGGAGAAACATCTGTATAGTTAATATTTCAAGTAAGATCCATTGTACAGCATATATCTCATGTAGGATCCACTTTACAGTATATATCTCATGTAGGATCATCTGTACAGTACATATCTCAACTATAATTCATAATAATGCACTAGATGTTTTAAACTTACCTTATAGCTTAATTTCCGGAAGAAAATATATTCTATTTTGACATAGTTGTGTCTTGGGTAGTGCATTTTTTTGGATGCATGGATTTCATCTATGACCTTGACCTACTTTTTGGAGCTGATGATTTTTAGCTCTACTGTCCAAGGGCCTCATTTTTCATCCGATCTTTACCAAACTTTAACAGAATTGTTAATATCATTGAAAGCTCGGACAAGTTCGAAAACCAGCCATACCAGTAACAGCGGAGTTATGGCCCATGATTTAGTTAAAAATGCTATATTTTGCCTCGTTAATACGATATAGGGCTATCTTTTTCATCTGATCTTTACCAAACTTTACCAGATGGTTTGCCTTTTTTGTTTTTATTATTAGTGTATTTTTTGTGTTTATTTGTTTTTAATATATATATACATGTATATATTTTTTTTATTTTTTTTTATTTTTATTTTTTTTTATTCCTTTTCTTTTTTTTATTTTTTTTTATTTTTTTTTATTATTATTTTTATTATTATAACTTTTTATTATTATTATTATAACTTTTTTTTTGTTTGTTATTTTTGTTTATTTTTTTGTTTATTTTATTGATTGATTTTTTTTTTAAATGTTTTTTTTAATTTATTTTGATTTCATTATTTTTGGTGTTAACGCCATGTTAGCAGGAAGCATTGCTATGCTTTCTAGTTGTGCCTATTGTGTTTTTTCCAATTCGTTGATTTTTGATGAAGTTACTACCCCTTGACATTTTTACTTTTAAAATTCTTGTCGGCGCTACTCCTCCTAAACGCCTTGTTGGGTTTCGACGAAACTTGGCAGGAAGCATCGGTTAGATGTCTAGTTGTGCATATTGTGCTTTTGATCCAGTTCGTTGAGTTATGGCACTTTGAAATGTCTACTTTAAATTTCTTTTTCGGCGCCACTCCTCCTAAACGGCTTGTTGGATTTCTACAAAATTTGGCAGGAAGCTTCAGTATGATGTCTAGTTGTGCAAAGCGTGGAATATCAATAAAATCTTGGACAAGTTCGAAAACCAGCTAGATATTGTTAGTAACGACAGCTTATGGCCATTGATTTGTTGAAAAATGCTATATTGTATTTTCCTTTGTTAAATCTGTAGTTACTTCATGTTTTTTCTGATCTTTACCATATTTGTTTAGAATGTTAATATAACCCCCACCCCCTCCCCACCCCCATTTTCATGAAATTTCATTCATAGAAGTGGGACAAATTAAAAAATACCCATGCCAGACTAGACACAGCAGACTTAATGCCCATGATTACCAGGTGAGCGATCTAAGGCCATCCTATCCCAGTTGTTTTTGCAATGTTTAAAAAAAATAATGATGGGAATTTTATGTCGACAACCCTTGATATAAGAGCCGTTTTAGCCAGTAGAGCATCCACAGGCCCTCTTGGGCCTCCTGTTTTTAATAGAATGGCATTTTGTTTTTAATAGAATGGCATTTTGTTTTTAAACGTTTTTATTTTTACGTCCAGCCTCCATTAGGCGAGACATGTGAATCCACGGATTTCTTGTATAGTATTCCGATATGTTCATGTTAAAGTATTCCGATATGTCCATGTTATAGTATTTCGATATGTTCATGTTATAGTATTCCGATATGTCCATGTTATAGTATTCCGATACGTTCATGTTATAGTACTCCGATATGTCCATTTTATAGTATTCCGATATGTTAGTATTCCGATATATCCATGTTATAGTATTCCGATATGTGTTATAGTACTCCGATATGTCCATGTTATAGTATTCCGATATGTTAGTATTCCGATATGTCCATGTTATAGTATTCCGATATGTCATGTTATATTATTCCGATATGTCCATGTTATAATATTCCGATATGTCCTTGTTATAGTATTCCGATATGCCCATGTTATAGTATTCTGATATGTCCATGTTATAGTACTCCGATATGTCGATGTTATAGTGTTCAGATATGTCCATGATATATATGTATTATGGGTGTTCTGGACCACAACCAAATCACCCAAAAAATTCTAAAATCACCACACAAATTTTTTCATTTTACTGAAAATTAAGTCGATTTAACTGGTTATTTAGCATGTTACAGGCGCTAAATAACCCAAGATTTTAAGATTGAATTGTGAAAATGTTTTAAATTTGGATGTTTAAATTTTATTACAAAATAGAGGTTAAACATTAAAACTTATGTTAACAAACTTTTTTAAAATAGGGGTAGTGAAGAACACAAGCTTAAATGTTTTGTAATATTATAAAATGTTTCTTTAATACAAAACAAATTTGTCGATTTGTTATCAGAATTTTAGTCAAATCAACGAATAAACACGAAATTAACAAATATGTTTTTAAACCTCAATACATCTAAATCGGAGACACTCAGCGTTGTACAACTTTAACCTCCAGTATTCGTGTTTCATTCTAATCGAATGAGCACCACAACCAACACATACTTGATATCTTGCAGAAGTGCCTTTTTTACATTTTAGGCACGGTAACACATGACTTGTTTTTAATCTATATTTATGCAAACTGCAATAATCGGAATCTTTTGTTGGCTTGCTTTTACATGGATTATGTAATCCAATTTTAAGAAATTGACAAACATTACTTTCCATTGTCTTTTTTGTATATAATTATTTTATATTTAAGAAAAATTATTTTTAATATATAATAAATAAAGTATGGAAAACGAGGAGACTATAAAAATTTTAATACGTCTGTTTGATACAGGAGTAATAGATAAGCAAACACTGTCTAATGGTATTAATGCATTAAAACCAAAGGAAACTCCGAAAGAGGTTAAATCTCAAACATTAGAAAATTTACTCAAGAGACGGCGTGACAAAAAACTACGTAAAAGAGAAAATCAGAAATATGCTAAATTACAGGAAAATGTTATAAATGAACCGAAAGAGTTTAATGATAGAAAATCTAAAAAAGGTATCCCAGAATTAAAACTGGTTGACAAACAAATGTGTGGTTTTATTAAAAGCATACGAGATGTCTGTTGAAAAATATAAAGACCCTCAAAAACTAAAAAATCCATTATAACAGAACAAATTATCAAAGAGCTAAAAGAGACGAATGGATTAAAGTTTCAATTTGGTCTCATTGTAGATTTATTTAAAGACGACGGCGCTAACAAAAAATATACCACAGCAGTGTTACGCAGTGAACAAAATGCCATCTTGAGCTCTGAAAAAATAAATGAGTTTTACGATGAGTCATCTGCATTTATACAAGAAAGCTTAGGAAGATTTACAAACACAGCATCTGGATTGGAAATTGATCACTGTGTTAAGTTTTACTTAAATATAGCAAAATACGAACCATTAAAAGGTTCTTCATATATTTCTTTACCCAAAGCAGTAGCTGACAAGAAGGCAATAATCAATGTAAAAACGACGATGATCAATGTTTGTTTCATGCAATAAATTCAGCTTTAAATCCAGCTGCAGATCACACAGACAGATTATCAAAGTATCCTAGTATAGAGTTCTTGAAGAAAGATAACATTGACTTTCCCACTCCAATTTCACAAATTTCAAAAGTAGAAAAACAAAACAACCTTGCTATTAATGTTTACGGATGCACAGGGAAAAGGGTATCTGTATTTCCATATAGAATATCAGAGCAACCGCAAGAAATGAAAAGAATTAACTTGCTTTTAATTTCTGAAGACGTTGAGGTTGATTTAGAAAATGAAGATGAAGATGATCCAAATAATGAAGAAGGAATTATAGATGACAATTATAACCCTGATGATTATTCCAACGAACCAAAAACAATAACAACAAAATATCACTATTGCTGGATTAAAAATCTAAATAGATTACTTTACGATCAAAACAAACATCACGGTAAAACTTATTTCTGCGATCGTTGACTTTACGGCTTTTCAAAAGAAGATCTACTTACAAAACACAAAGAAGACTGTGATGGTATCAACAAAAATTCTTGCAGAATAGAAATGCCAAAAGAAGGTAAAAATCACACACAATTTAAAAATCATCAAAATCAGATGCCTGTGCCTTTTGCAATATATGCTGATTTTGAGAGTTTAATCAAACCGCAATCAATCAAATTTGGAAAGAAATCTGAAATTCAAAATGTACACGAAGCTTGTGGTTTTGGATACCAGGTTGTCAGATATGATGGCAAAGCTAAAGAACCTGTTATTTACAGAGGTGAAGATGTTGTTGAAAAGTTTTTAAATCACTTAGAATGTGAGAAGAGCAACATTAATAAAATATTTGCTCACCCAAAACCATTAATCATGACACAACAAAATGAGGAAGATTATGAAAAAGCAACACACTGTTGGATATGCGAGAATGAAATAAATAATGAATGCAAAAACGGCAAAGTAAGAGACCACTGTCATTTTACAGGAGAATACAGAGGTGCAGCACATAAAAACTGCAACCTAAAGCTGAAAAAAACACAAAAAAAAACACCTATACCTGTTATATTTCACAACCTCAAAGGATATGATAGTCATCTCATCATGCAAAAAATACATAAAATGACAGGTAATATTACATCCATTCCAAAAAACGCTGAAAAGTATATTTCATTTAGTGTCGGACAACTTAGATTCTTGGATAGCTTTCAGTTTATGGCTTCGTCTCTGGAAAAATTGGTTAAAGCAACAGACAAATCTGATTTCAAAATTACCAAAAATCAGTTTGGGGAACAAACAGATTTACTTTTACGAAAAGGTGTTTATCCATACGAATATATGGACAGTGTGGAAAGATTTAAGGAAACGCAATTACCACCTATAGAAAGGTTTTACAGTAGTCTCTCAGATGAAAGTATAAGTCTCAAAGATTACGAACATGCTCAAAAAATATGGGAAGAGTTTAACTGTAAAACTCTTCGAGACTATCATGATTTATATCTAAAAACTGATGTAACTCTGTTAGCAGATGTATTCCAAACTTTTAGAAAAACATGTATAAGGCATACAAACTTGATGCTTTACATTACTATACAGCACCTGGATTATCTTGGGATGCTTTACTTAAACATTCAAAAATAAAATTAGAACTTTTGACAGACATTGACAAGCACTTGTTTCTAGAAAAAGGAATGCGAGGTGGCATAAGTATGGTATCAAAACGATATGCCAAAGCAAACAATCCACATGTAGCTGAGTATAACCCTAACGAGGAAAACAACTTCTTAATGTATTTTGATGCAAATAATCTTTATGGATGGGCAATGAGTCAGCCACATCCATATTCTGGCTTTGTTTGGAAAGCTAAAACAAAGGAAAATATTCTAAACCAAAACCTGGCAAAGGGCAAATACTTGAAATTGATTTAGAATATCCTAAAGAGCTCCATGAAGCTCACAATAACTATCCGCTTGCACCGGAAAGATTGGCAGTGAAAAAAGAATGGTTGTCTGAATACCAGACAGATGCAACTGTATTTATCTTTGGGTATGAAACTAAAAAAAATAAAAACAGAGTATTAGAATTTAATGAAAAACCATGGATGGAATCATACATAAACCTAAACACAAAACCTAGGAAAAAAGCTGAATCAAACTTTGAAAAAGATTTTTACAAACTTATGAACAACTCTGTGTTTGGCAAGACAATGGAAAATCTACGCAAGCGGACAGATATAAAACTAGTCAGAACTGACGGCTCCGAAAATGAAAAGATAAGAAAAATAATAGCCAAACCCAACTTTAACAGGCGTATAAAAGTTTCAGATGAATTGTCAGCAATACATGTGAACAAAACAAAATTAACATTAAACAAACCAATTTATGTTGGAATGTCAGTATTGTATTTATCAAAGTATATGATGTATGATTGGTATTATAATACCCTAAAGAAAAGGTACGGAAATGACTGTACTTTATTATACACAGACACTGGCAGCCTACTGGTAGACATCAGAACAGATGATGCATACAAAGACATGGTTGAAATGAAAGATGAGTATGATCTAAGTAATTATCCAAAAAATCACCTAATGCATGATGATACAAACAATAAAGTATTGGGTAAAATGAAAAACGAATGTGAGGGTGTTGCTATAGCTGAGTATGTTGGATTAAGACCCAAGCTATATTCTATTTTGAAAGTGAATGAGCAGATTATTAAAAAAGCAAAGGGTGTAAAAGAATATGTAATCAAAAAACATATAAACTTTGAAAACTACAAGGATGCATTGTTTGGCAAGAAAAAATACACCCATGAAATGAATATGATACGCTCAATAAAGCATGAGATATATGGCATAAAAGTAAACAAAGTATCACTGTCACCATTTTACTCTAAAAGATACATAGCACCAGACGGTATTAAAACTGATGCACATGGTTTCTATAAAAACTTATGAATTTGAGTATCAGCAGGAACAATAAGTAATTCTTCTTTGACAAATCCTCTCTGTGGCGCTGGTGCTTTCAAATAATAAACTCTTATGCCTTGCGTCACCATATAACTTTTAATCTTGTGAATATCTACACTCCACATTGGATCAGTTGCTCTGCGTCTTCCACCTTCTTGTTCCCCGGGTTGATATAAATATCTTACACTGGCATTCATACAGATAGGATCACCTTTTAATATTTTTGTTTCTACAGGAGGGGGCTTTTTTGTCTCCACATTTAGGGCTTTAACAACTTCTGGTAATCTCTTTACCCACTCTCTATTGCGTTTTTTGCGAATCTATTACCTTAGCATACTGATAACCAAACACTCTTTCAGCTAATGCTCTGTTAAATCTTTCCACTAAAGCTTGGTCTCTGTGTATTTCTGTTCTGCCTCGTCTGATATTTACTTTATGTTTTGCCATCAACTGCGATACTGCACCCATAAATTCTCTGCCTGGATCCACTTGTAATAACTTTGGATATTTCAAATGCTTTAGCAACTTCTTTACTATCCTTGGAAGTCAGTGGCTCTGCTTCTTTATATCTACTTGCAATATCAACAACAGTCAACGCATATTTATATGTCTTGCGTCCACGACCAAAGCCAAAAGTATCATGCGGTAAAAATAACAAATCAGCTTGATGCACTCCATTCTGAGTAGAAACATCAAACCTGGGTCTAACTATTTTCTTTGGTGCGGGTAAATAAATCTGCCACACAGCTTGTTTCTTTAACAATTCTAATGCCTTTTTTTCACTAACACCAGCCTCTTTTGCCAATTGTTTAACTGCTGAGTAACCTTTCCAAAATCCTTTTGGGCTGTAATAAATCTTTTCCATTTTTTCTACTAAAGATTAAACTTTATATAACCATAAAAAAAATGGAAATTACAACTGCACGATTTGATGAACTGCTTGAAGAGCAATATCAAAATAGCACAAAGAAATGGACAGATTTGGAAATAGATAAAATATACAAAATTACAGATACGAAAATAGTAGATACTGAATATGGTCCATCCATGGTATTGACATTATTAGACAACGGTGAAGTATGGGCGCCTGATCATCTCAAAAATAAATTAGAGAAGAGTGCTAAACCACCATATTATATGCGACCACTTGGATTGAAACCATGTAAAAACAACAACAAAAATAGGTATCATGCATATGACTTAGTTTTTTCAAAGTAAACATACTTAGTCATTTCAAATCTAAAGTAATTATAGTTTTAAACTATTTTTTTTTATGAACTCAATTTATACGCAACAAATCCAGTTGCAGCCATGCCCACCACAATAAACGTAATTTCTCTATTCTGTTGATCCGGAGATGGTGTATAAAAATCACTTAACTTGGGCTCCGGTTCTAAAAGCAAATGTTTCATAGCTTGGTCTACATCATCAAAAGTCTGCTCTGCATGATGCTCTTTTTGCAGTTGCTTATTAATAAAATCTAATCTCTCTGTTCTTTTTTTATTCCACTCCGCTTGTGCTGCGTTCAATTGTTCCACTGCTTTGGCATGCCTTTGTCTTTCCTCATCTGAATGACTTCCCATTTTTGAAAAGAAATAATTTGAACCGCTAAACGCCAATGCGTTTGTTAATGCGCCACCTATCATCATTGCTACTGCACTTGCCATTTTTTTATATATATATTTTTTTTCATAATATCCGCAGGAATAATACCTTGCTTAATCAGCATATCCTATTGCTAACATTATATCCACAGACAGCATCCCAACATCTACCATATTAAAATCCACTTTAGGGGCTGGTCTTTTTAGTAGTTTTCTGCCAATCTCAGAATATCCAACAGTTAGAAGTGTTTCCACTCCAGCGTGATACATCATATTTACAATTTGTTTTCCGTCAATACTTGCTGCCATTTTTTTTATATGATTATTTTTTTTAAAATAAATTAATAAAAATCAAACGGGTCTTTTGGTGCAACATGAACAGGTTGCACAGCTACAGGTTGCGTAGCAGATTTCTTGTTATAAATATACAAACCCAACCCAGCAATGCCTAATAAAACCAGACACGGTGGAATATAATTTTTGTATACGTTTATTTTGATATTTTTTGGTTCTTCTTCACCTATTGTTATTTTTGTTATTTCATCTTGCTTTGCAGCATTTTGATTTGTAGCATCTTGATTTGCATCCTGTGCATCCTGAAGCAAACGCTTTGCCTTTCTTGCCGCTGCTCCTTTTTTCCCAGCCTCTACTCGTTTTGGATTTTTTACTTTTTGCACAGGTATAACTTCACTCTCTTGGTTCTCCATTTATATTACCTATATTTTTATTTTTATTAAAATCAATATGTCTAACAGTTGTCAGTATTGCTGTAAATGGCGCTAAGCACATCCCATACCTATAATACAACTCACAACAAGCACTTATCAAAGCATGATTAATAAATGGGTCTTCCTCCAAATCTTCTATCAGCTTTGGTGGATTGGTTACATTAAAATATTTTGATACTCCCGTCACATACAAGTTAACAAAATAATTGCCTAAAGTCTTGGTGATACTTGCTCCAAGCCTTGCTTCATATCTGCAGTAAAGTTTGTTAATTTCATCCGGGGGCATGCTATCTATATTTGTGAGTTGTATGTCTTTACCAAAATATTGACGACTACTACCGCCAGCCACAATGGCTGATAATCTTTCTTTTTTTGTTTCTTGTTGCTTTGATTCATCACGTTCCGTAAAATCTTCCCATATATCTTGTAATAGTTCTTCCGCATTCATTTTTATATTAATAATTTTATTTTTTATCTTGAAATAAACATAAAACATAAAACAACCCGCTGCGATATTCATGCAACTAGTAATTGTTAGTATTGTTAATAGCATTGTTATTAATATTGCTATTTTTTTATTAGCATTGTTAATTTGCTGCAAGCATTGCTATTAACATTGCTATTTTGCTATGAGCAATGCTATAAGCATTACTATATTTTCTGATATTTTCATTATATTTTCATGCCAGTATTGCTCGATACACTGAGCTTGATAAAGACATAACAAAAGAAAAACAAAAATTAGAACAGGTTAGCACCCCCGGGCAGGAGGATGAGTTTCAACAAGAGCGCATACGTGACAGAATAAAAAACTCAGAAGATGAAAAAAGTGCACGACTTGAAGCGGCGAGTGAAAATAAAGAAGCATTACGCAGTCAAATAAACAGGATAAAAGAAACTATAAATAAGGTGTTAAAAGAAGACACAACATTGGGTGAGAGAATAAAAACATAATGCAGAGAGCAAGGTATTACTATTGTTAGTATTTTGACTGCGTTTGGTATGATTATTGGGGTTTTAGTTGAGGCCATTATTCCTACAACGGGAGGAGGGACTGCACCTGTTCCAACTCCAAAACCTGATCCATCAAGTGTAAAAGATTGGATAAAAAAACAACTATTTAATCTTGGTAAACTTCTTGCCAACCTAGCTGGTAAAGCTGCTGCAGCACTTCCAGGAGTTATTGGTGCAATAGTATCATGGCTTTTATCTGCAACGGGTAATGTTATTAATTGGCTTGGTAACAATCTATGGGCTTTGCTTGTGTTTGTTTCCGGGTTGTTGTATGTGGCAGCTAAAGAGTGGTTTAAATCTCGTAAATAAGTAATGCAGCAAGACCTATTACTATAGTACCAACAATTATAGTTATTTTGTTATCTTCGTGTTCAATCGCTATTTTTTGTATTTCTGGTGGGTTATGTTCCACAGTTTTATGTATTGATTTATCAAAGTCAGAATGTTCTGGTAAAAATTTCTTTGTTGTGGTGCCTTGAAAAGGTTGAACACTTTTTGGTATTGGTTTTACATTTACATCATTATTCAATCCTAATGCTTGTGCATCGGTTGCTATTACAATTTCATTATTGTAGTCTTGTATTATTCCGATTCTCAACTCCATGTCACTTGGAGACATGTACAATCCACTCCCATAGACAAAATTTACTTTACTTCTTGCATACTTTAGGGTGTTTTCATATCTTGAAATTTGACTGGGCAAATTGATGGGGCTATTTATTGCGTCCTCTACATTTGCTAAAAATTGTTTTTGTGCATCAAATGCCGTTCCAGTTCCAAGTATATCTGTTCTTGTTTGTGATTGTGAGCCAAGGATTGCCCAGCAGTATGTTCTTATGCTGTCATTGATTCTTTCTACTCCAGCTCTTGTAAATCCAGATGAACTGTCTAGTATAAAAGTAGACCAGCTGTTGTCAGCCTCAGATCCTTGTGCAATGTAATCAATGTGATATGTTTTATCACTCTCATAAACTGTAAAACTAATCGTTTTGTTGTCGTATACAGTATTTACCAAAGGATGATAACCAATATTTGTCCAGTAATTATAAATTGTTCCTAGACCATCATTACAGCTTTGTTTCTGTCTCCAGTCCGAATTTAAGTCAATGTTAAACTCCTTGCATATTCTCTCGTATGCGTTTCGGTTATATGTGTTATTAAATGCATTCCAATTTGAGTCTTGCGGCATTGCTACACACATCTCAAATAATATTCTTCTGACTTGGTAATAGACATGAAATCGAAATAACGAACCAACAAGGGCATCAGCTTTTAGATCGTTGTTGAAATCAATGCCACATCCAGTTGTCGCACACCAAATAGCTGTTCAACTGATTCTGCCAAAATAACATCCAATCTGTTCCCCAGCGTTGGACTATAGCATCTGATTTGACGTATGGAAGTTAGTATTTTTCAAAGACATTGGGAAATGATGCTTTAAAGTCTTTACCGTTTGATGTAATGACTATGTTTTGAATTATTATATCTATCACTTTCTTGCTGAAAGTATTTGAATAGTGAGCATCTGGGTTATATTTGAATTCTTTAGAAATCATTTTTATTTGTGTTTTTATATTTATATATTAAAAAAAATGCTTCATACAATTTCAAACATAGACAACTCTATTAATTTACAACAGTATATCGATAATAGAGATGGAACTAAGCGCGTTGGATTAAGAAGTTTTACATACACTATCGGTTGGCAAAATATTAATGGTGAAATCGTAAAGACAAGAAACCCAGATAAAATAAAACATTTACCAGGTGGACTCTATAACTTTCAAGACTTGGTAGAAGATTTTAAATTGCTAAATGAAAATATTATCCTGGACAGTATTGTCCAAATTGGTGCAGCCATTATACATACGCCAATAGAGACACGAATGTCAAGCGGTCTTTCAAAAATGCTTGGATTCAAGGACAGAAAATGGTTGACAGGTACTAATATAGGAGATTACCCAATTGAATTAGCTCCTTATAAACAGCTATATGTTCATCTGGATCAAGTTAATACGAGTAGTAATTATTTCAATGGTGCACCAAGCACTATTATAGGTGTTGTGCCTGTAGTAAATAAGCAGTTTGGAGATATAGTATATACAAGTTTTTATCCTGAATATCACTGTCTTATGAATGGTGCAATTACTCAATTGAAAATAGAAGTTAGAGATGAGTATGGCAACAAGATAGATAATCACAGTTTGCCTATGAGTTGTGTTTTAGAAATTATTTAAAAAATATAATTTTATAAAAAAAACAATGAGTATATTTGGACCAACAAGACCTAAAAAACAAAAGACTTAAAGGCTTTGATAAATGATGTTCAAAATTTATATAGGCGAATTGTGCCTTTTGTTGACCAGTTTAATCATTTGAGAGATAGAGTTGATAATCTTAAATATGGGATTATAACAATATTTGCGGAGGCTAAGGGTCCACTTGTGTTAAATAGAATACTCTCATTTGGTAACGGAGGGGCAGAATCAAATGTGGGGCATGTAATGACACGCCGTGGACGGATTATGGGAATAGGTTTAGCATGTGAACGATTAGTTGGTGACGTATCTGTAATAGTTTCTATCAATGAACAACCAAATTATGGCATAACGCTTCACATCATCCCACGCAATCATGCTAACTTTGATAAACCTTTAGAGATTGGTGCTGGTTCTGTTGTTAACTTTGTATGCAAGATTGCCAACGCTACCGCTGTAAATACGGTGGCATCATTATTAATTGAATTAATTTAATTTTTTATTAATAAATAAAAAAAATGCCGAAGCAACCGACAGCACCAAGTTTATATCCTGAGTTGCCAGTGGAAGACGGACAAAATTATAGATTACAAAATATTTCAGAAATTGAAAAAAAGTTAATTACAGAACGAGATATACGCCAGTCTCTTTATAAAAAATATAAACGTGGTATTAATATTACAGATGGAATTGACACTAACTTGATATCTGCAGGTGTTATTATGGCTGGGATTGGATTTGTTGTTCCAGTTGTGTTACCAGTTGTGTTACCTTTAGAAACAGCAGCAATAGTATGTGGAGCTATCAGACGCAAGCTTAATGCAAAAGCTCAATAACAACATGAAATAAAAACTTTGGCAGAGGCTAAGTTGAATAGCATAAAGCAGTTAATATCAAAAGCGTTGAGTGATGCACAGATATCAGAGCAAGAGTTTAAGTTGATTTTAGATGAACTGGAAAGATACTATAATTTGAAACAAGATATCAAACAAAAGAAACTTGAAATTAGTGAAGTTCAAAAAAAAGAACTAGTGGAGCAGGGAAGAAAGGAAGCAATGGCAACCTTACAAACAAGTCTAAAAAGTGTGTGATGAATTGTTTTAGTAATGTGTATGAGTACGATCCACCACCTTTGTATTCAACCTAGAACCTTCTAAAAATATTTGTAAACATAAGTTTTAATGTTTAACCTCTATTTTGTAATAAGATTTAAACATCCAAATTTAAAACATTTTCACAATTCAATCTTAAAATCTTCTGTGGTGATTTTAGATTATTTTGGGTGATTTGGTTGTGGTCCAGAACAACCATAATACATATATATCCATGTTATAGTGTTCCGATATGTCGATGTTACAGTGTTCCCATATGTCTATGTTAAAGAATTGCAATGTGTTAATGTTATAGTATTCCGATATGTCCATGTTATAGTATTCCGATATGTTCATGTATGTCCATTTTATAGTATTCCGATATGTTAGTATTCCGATATGTCCATGATATAGTATTGCGATAAGTCCAAGTTATAGTTTTCCGATATGTCATGTCATAGTTTTTCGATATGTCCATGTTATAGTATTTCGATAAGTTCATGTTATAGTATTCCGTAATGTCCACGTTATAGTGTTCCGACATGTCCATGTTATAGTATTCCGATATGTCCATGTTATAGTACTCCGATATGTCCATGTTATAGTATTCCGATATGACATGTTATAGTATTTCGATATGTCCATGTTAGAGTATTCCGATATGTCCATGTTATAATATTCCGATATGTCCACGTTATAATATTCCGATATGTCCATGTTATAGTATTCCGATATGTCCATGTTATAGTACTCCGATATGTCCATGTTATAGTATTCCGATATGCCATGTTGTAGTATTCCGATATGTTCATGTTATAGTACTCCGATATGTCCATGTTATAGTATTCCGATATGATAGTATACCTATATGTCCATGTTATAGTATTCCGATATGTTTTATAATACTCCGATATGTCCATGTTATAGTATTCCGATATGTTAGTATTCCGATATGTCCATGTATATAGTATTGCGATATGTCCACGTTATAGTATTCCGATATGTCATGTTATTGTATTCTGATATGTCCATGCTAAAATATTCCGATATGTCCATGTTATAGTATTCCGATATGTCCATGTTATAGTATTTCGATATGTCCATGTTATAATAGTCCGATATGTCCATGTTATAGTATTCCGATACGGTCATGTTATATTATTCCGATATGTCCATGTTATAGTATTCCGATATGTCCATGTTATAGTATTCCGATATGTTCATGTTATAGTATTCCGATATGTCCATGTTATAATATTCCGATATGTGCATGTTACAGTACTCCGATATGTCCATGTTATAGTATTCCAATATGTTAGTATAGCGATATTACCATGTTATAGTATTCCGATATGTCCACGTTATAGTATTCCGATATGTTATGTTATAGTATTCCGATATGTCCATGTTATAATATTCCGATATGTCCATGTTATAGTATTCCGATACGTCAATGTTATAGTATTTTGATATGTTCATGTTATAGTATTCCAATATGTCCATGTTATAGTATTCCGATATGTACACGTTATAGTATTCCGATATGTCCATGTTATAGTATTCCGATACGTCCATGTTATATTATTGTGATATGTTCAAGTTATAGTATTCCGATATGTCCATGTTATAGTATTCTGATATGTTAATATTCCGATATGTCCATGTTATAGTACTCCGATATGTCCTCTTTATAGTATTCCGATATGTCATGTTATAGTTCTTCGATATGTCCATGTTATAGTATTCCGATATGTCATGTTATAGTATTCCAATATGTCCATGTTATAGTATTCCGATACGGTCATGTTATATTATTCCGATATGTCCATGTTATAGTATTCCGATATGTCCATGTTATAGTATTCCGATATTTTCATGTTATAGTATTCCGATATGTCCATGTTATAATATTCCGATATGTCCATGTTATAGTATTCCGATATGTTAGTATTGCGATATTACCATGTTATAGTATTCCGATATGTCCACGTTATAGTATTCCGATATGTTATGTTATAGTATTCCGATATGTCCATGTTATAATATTCCGATATGTCCATGTTATAGTATTCCGATACGTCCATGTCATAGTATTTTGATATGTTCATGTTATAGTATTCCAATATGTCCACGTTATAGTATTCCGATATGTCCACGTTATAGTATTCCGATATGTCCATGTTATAGTATTCCGATAGGTCCATGTTATATTATTGTGATATGTTCAAGTTATAGTATTCCGATATGTCCATGTTATAGTATTCTGATATGTTAATATTCCGATATGTCCATGTTATAGTACTCCGATATGTCCACTTTATATTATTCCGATATGTCATGTTATAGTTTTTCGATATGCCCATGTTATAGTATTCCGATCTGTCATGTTATAGTTTTTCGATATGTCCATGTTATAGTTTTCGGATATGTCCATGTTATAGTATTCCAATATGTCCATGTTATAATATTATTACGATATGTCCACGTTATAGTATTCCGATATGTCCATGTCATAGTACTCCGATATGTCCACTTCATAGTATTCCGATATGTCATGTTATAGTTTTTCGATATGTCCATGTTATAGTATTCCGATATGTCATGTTATAGTTTTTCGATATGTCCATGTTATAGTTTTCCGATATGTCCATGTTATAGTATTCCAATATGTCCATGTTATAATATTATTACGATATGTCCACGTTATAGTATTCCGATATGTCATGTTATAGTATTTCGATATGTGCATGTTATAGTATTCCGATATGTCCACGTTATAGTTTTTCGATATGTCCACGTTATAGTATTCCGATATGTCATGTTATAGTATTTCGATATGTCCATGTTATAGTTTACCGATATGTCCACGTTATAGTATTCCGATTTGTCCATGTTATAGTATTCCGATATGTCCATGTTATAGTATTTCGATATGTGATATGTTCATCGTATAGTATTCCAATATGCCCATGTTATAGCATTCCGATTTGTTAGTATTCCGATATGTCCATGTTATAGTATTCTGATATGTCCACGTTATAGTATTCCGATATGTCATGTTATAGTTTTTCGATATGTCCATGTTATAGTATTCCGATATGTCCGTGTTATAGTATTCCAATATGTCCTTGTTATAATATTACGATATGTCCATGTTATAGTATTCCGATATGTCATGGTATAGTATTCCGATATGTCTATTTTATAGTATTCCGATATTTCCATGTTATAGTATTCCGATATGTCCATGTTATAGTATTCTGATATGTTCATGTTATAGTATTCCGATATGCCCATGTTATAGTATTCCGATTTGTTAGTATTCCGATATGTCCATGTTATAGTATTCTGATATGTCCGCGTTATAGTATTCCGATATGTCATGTTATAGTTTTTCGATATGTCCATGTTATAGTATTCCAATATGTCCGTGTTATAGTATTCCAATATGTCCTTGTAATAATATTACGATATGTCCATGTTATAGTATTCTGATATGTCCACGTTATAGTATTCCGATATGTCATGGTATAGTATTCCGATATGTCCATTTTATAGTATTCCGATATGTCCATGTTATAGTATTCCGATATGTCCATGTTATAGTACTCCGATATGTTCATGTTATAGTATTCCGATATGTCATGTTATAGTATTTCGGTATGTCCATGTTTTAGTATTCCAATATGTCCATTTTATAGTATTCCGATATGTCCATGTTATAGTATTCCGATATGTCCATGTTATAGTACTCCGATATGTCCATGTTATAGTATTCCGATATGTCATGTTATAGTATTTCGGTATGTACATGTTTTAGTATTCCAATATGTCCATGTTATAATATTCCGATATGTCCATGTTAGGGTATTCCGATATTTCCATGTTATAATATTCCGATATGTCAATGTTATAGTATTCCGATATGTCCATGTTATAGTATTTCGATATGTGCATGTTATAGTATTCCGATATGTCCACGTTATAGTTTTTCGATATGTCCACGTTATAGTATTCCGATATGTCATGTTATAGTATTTCGATATGTCCATGTTATAGTTTTCCGATATGTCCACGTTATAGTATTCCGATTTGTCCATGTTATAGTATTCCGATATGTCCACGTTATAGTATTCCGATTTGTCCATGTTATAGTATTCCGATATGTCCATGTTATAGTATTTCGATATGTGATATGTTCATCGTATAGTATTCCAATATGCCCATGTTATAGCATTCCGATTTGTTAGTATTCCGATATGTCCATGTTATAGTATTCTGATATGTCCACGTTATAGTATTCCGATATGTCATGTTATAGTTTTTCGATATGTCCATGTTATAGTATTCCAATATGTCCGTGTTATAGTATTCCAATATTTCCTTGTAATAATATTACGATATGTCCATGTTATAGTATTCCGATATGTCCACGTTATAGTATTCCGATATGTCATGGTATAGTATTCCGATATGTCAATTTTATAGTATTCCGATATGTCCATGTTATAGTACTCCGATATGTCCATGTTATAGTATTCCGATATGTCATGTTATAGTATTTCGGTATATCCATGTTATAGTATTCCAATATGTCCATGTTATAATATTCCGCTATGTCCATGTTATGGTATTCCGATATGTCCATGTTATAATATTCCGATATGTCAATGTTATAGTATTCCGATATGTCCATGTTATAGTATTTTGATATGTTCATGTTATAGTATTCCAATATGTCCATGTTATAATATTCCGATATTTCCGCGTTATAGTATTCCGATACGTCAATTTTATAGTATTCCGATATGTCCATGTTATAGTATTCCGATATGTCCATGTTATATTATTCTGATATGTTCATGTTATAGTATTCATATATATCCATGTTATAGTATTCTGATATGTTAATATTCCGATATGTCCATGTTATAGTATTCCGATATGTCCACTTTATACTATTCCGATATGTCATGTTATAGTTTTTCGATATGTCCATGTTATAGTATTCCGATATGTCATGTTATAGTTTTTCGATATGTCCATGTTATAGTTTTCCGAAATGTCCATTTTATAGTATTCCAATATGTCCATGTTATAATATTACGATATGTCCATGTTATAGTATTCCGATATGTCATGTTATAGTATTTCTATATGTGCATGTTATAGTATTCCGATATGTCCACGTTATAGTAATCCGATATGTCCATGTTATAGTATTCCGATATGACATGTTATATTATTTCGATATGTCCATGATATAGTATTCCAATATGTCCATGTTATAATTTTACGATATGTCCACGTCATAGTATTTCGATATGTCCATGTTATAGTTTTCCGATATGTCCACGTTATAGTATTCCGATATGTCCATGTTATAGTATTCCGATATGTCCATGTTATAGTATTCCGATATGTTCATGTTATAGTATTCCAATATGCCCATGTTATAGTATTCCGATTTATTAGTATTCCGATATGTCCATGTTATAGTATTCTCATATGTCCACGTTATAGTATTCCGATATGTCATGTTATAGTTTTTCGATATGTCCGTGTTATAGTATTCCCATATGTCCATGTAATAATATTACGATATGTCCATGTTATAGTATTCCGATATGTCCACTTTATAGTATTCCGATATGTCATGGTATAGTATTCCGATATGTCCATTTCATAGTATTCCTATATGTCCATGTTATAGTATTCCTATATGTCCATGTTATAGTATTCCGATATGTCCATGTTATAGTACTCCGATATGTCCATGTTATAGTATTCCGATATGTCATGTTATAGTATTTCGATATGTCCATGTTATAGTATTCCAACATGTCCATGTTATAATATTCCGATATGTCCATGTTATAGTATTCCGATATGTCCACGTTATAGTTTTCCGATATGTCCACTTTATAGTATTCCGATATGTCCATGTTATAGTATTCCGATATGTCCATGTTATAGTTTTCCGATATGACCATGTTATAGTATTCCAATATGTCCATGTTTTAGTATTCCGATATGTCTATGTTATAGTATTTCGATATGTGCTTGTTATAGTATTCCGATATGTCCATGTTATAGTATTCCGATGTCCATGTGTGGGATTAAACCTGTTCAATATGTTTCTTTTTGGGTTTTGTGTTAGCTCTTCTTTGGTTTCTCGAAATTAGCGAGCATAAACATGACATACAGTGCTTTGAAATTGATCATATTAATGAAAAGTCTAGTTCAAAGCATCAACTTCGGTCATTTTTACGATATTATCACAATACATTTGAACAATTATATTACGAAAGATTTGCGGCAAAACAAAAATGTGCAAACAGTGACGAAAAACTTCCCTTTTGGGCAAAGATACCTTTGTACCTGTCAATTTTATAATATTGCGATACAACTCAAACGTTTAATTCAACTTTTGTATGTTTGTCTTAAAATTAAACATACGATCATATTTAAATTTCAAACGCAGTTTTGAGCAATTATTATAAGCATTTATCGGAATTGATTTCGTTTTAAGTAAATCTCTACGGCAAAATAAACATATAGGTTAAAAATTTGAAAATAGCATGCAACTAGTTACAAATATTATATAAAGAAACCCGTGTGAAATCGGAAATTAATTTTCAATGCGTCAGTTCCAAATGACAGTCTCACATAATTAAATCACGTATATTTAATGACAGTCACTTCGGATGAAGACAAGCATTTTAAACAAAAGTATTAATTTATAAGATGAACACCTTCTGTACAGTATATAGTTTATGTTACCGTTACTCTTCCGGGGAATCTAACTAATATGCATCACAGACAGGGTCTAAACATGAAAACAGTCATAGATATATTAATCTTTAATTTTTCTCACATATTTAACACACATATAGTACATTAATGAGCATGCAAAATCATTTACAGAACACGTAACTTAATGACAGTCAATTTATAAAGTCATTTTTCTACACAGTCTTTTCTGTCAAACAAGTGAAGTAAGACATTTGAAATGAATAAACACATGTTAAAACAATACTTAAACTGTATCACAAATAAAGTTCAACATGTATAACTTAATACTGCAAAGAATATGAATAAAACAAAGCCTGTTCTGCGACACATACACAGAAAGTATGCATACCATATAACACGTTAAGATGTTACATGACTAAGCTAACTGAAATAACTAAACTGCTTGAAACCAAACAGAGCTCAGAGCACTGACATGGCTCTAAACTGTATTTTTAATATAATATACCAGTTACCATAATTAATTACAATCTTAAAGTGTTAAGCTACGATTACATGCACACTAGATCATTAACTCAATATTACAGGTTTCTTGATGTAACATGACACGTATGCTGATGACAGAAAAACTGTCCATATTGCTTCTATTCTGTATCTTCCTTTCTTTACAAAAAAAAAGTTACGAACATTTCAAAAATGTAACTACTCTGCTGTGATAAGAGCTCCAGTGAACATTGTTACATCGCCGAGCTCTATATATTTCCAGTCTGTACATCGTAAATGAACGGTGTCAGCTGCAGACAAATGCAAGTATGCGGACGTTGATCCAGAGTGATATAGTGATAATCCTGATTGCACCCAAACTCGAACTGTTGGAGAGGCGTTATGGACTATGTAGCAGTAAGTATACCCCTCAATAAACGGGGATCGCGCCACTAACAAATTCACGTAAAAGTGGTACAATCCCGGAAGGGTACATGTAAATACACCTGTTGCTTGATCATACCCTCCTCCACTGTTTTCTACGATGTAGCTGAATGTCGGAACATTGTCTCCAACAAGTGTACCGGTTGCAGTGTGTGCGGTAAATGCCACTATTGGAACTAAAATTAAATCATGTAAATGTTTTGAATTTCATTTGATTTGCAAGAATGTATATCCTTAGCCATGAGTAAATATGCATAAGTAAATAATGTCATACTTAAATTTTTTTATTTTTTTTCAGTTATCTTCTGGTAACCCATTTATTCAGATATCTTAATACATATTATTTGATACAAATAAACAGAACATGCATACTAATATTCAAGGTTAACAATTCATAGAATGAGTTTCGGTATGTTTTTTATATATATTATAAATATGTACCAAATTAAAATAAAAATATATAATAATATATAATATACATGTACATCATGTAAATATGGAGAACAGAAGACTCACTAAGTTTTCTGAAGTAGACTATGTTCTCTCAGATGGGCATTTTTTTTAGTAATTTAGTCCATTTTAGAAATGTTAAACTGTCAACATCTTCGTCTTTCAGTCGAGTGTTTGTTGTTTTTTGTGCGTTTTAAGGATTTAAACTATTATTTTCATGTATTTTTGCCACATTTTTGCAATAAATTTATTTTATTGTTTTTGGTAACCATACATTTAAAAGAATTATATTGGTATCTTAGTCTGTTTTGTAAAGCGATGATTGACAAGGGTTTATTTAAGTGCTTTGATGAATATACGTAGTATTTAATTTCTAGCATAATTTGTAAATCGGCTTGAGAATAGGTATTTCCAATGTTAAAAATAAATAGCTCTTCTGTAAATAGTAATGTAATGTTATGGACAGATAACCATATTTTTTAACTTGATTTAGAAAAATCTGAGTTGCTTGACATGTCCATAACATATGGATTAAAGTTTCTTCTTGTTGACAGTATGTACATAGAGGATTGTCTATAATTTTAATTGTATACAAATATTTTTTAGTTGAAAGAATTCCATTATTAATTTTTATTTGGAACCATTGTAAGGATGTACTGAAGTTATTTTTAAATGGCGCATTGTAAATATCTTCCCATGTTTCACTATCATTATGGTATACTTGTTCCCATTTTGCCTTTGAAGACGTTGTCTCATTATTTTGATTAAAAATATTATACATATCTTTACATCCTGTTGTTGATTTCAATATAGTGCATATATGATATGGCAGTAAAGGATTTGACATTTTGTTTAAATTAGTGTAATATTATATTTCATTAAATATGTTTTTATTGCATTTAGTACACCATTGTATCGAATACAATTTGTTTTGATTCCTAATCTTTGTTACATTCCAAATGAGAGAGAATTTTGCCATCGTCTTTAAATAGATCATTAATATGAATAATTACTTTATTATACCATGCTTTATAAAAGAATGGATTTCCTCCAATTAAAATCTCGTCATTTAGAAATATAGAGATTTTCAAACAGTCCTCTTCAATTAAAGGTTTGTTCATTTTTTAAAATATATAAAATGATTATAGTACATCTGCCCACAAAGGATTTGTTATTTGTTTTTTAATGCACTTAGATGATCGTTTCCGAAGTTTATTATGTCTTTTATTTGTCCTTCTATTATATTTTTCCAAATTCCTTCTTTTAAGATCATTCTTCGTATCTATGTAACTTTAAGGGCCAAATTAAATGCCTTAATATTTATCATTTGTAACCCGCCTTCAAAGTAATGTTTGACAAGTACTGTATGTTTTATTTTTGAAGGTCCTTCCCACAAAAAGTTATAAAAATAATGAGTTTATTTATTTAGTGATGATTACATTTGGATTTGGTAATGCGATAAATAAATGGTTTAATATAGGAAGTAATAATGATTTTATAACTGTTATTTTCCCTAGCGGTGGTAAGACTCTACTTTTCCAAATTTTGATAAGCCTTTCTATCTTTAATACTTTTTCTTTGTAATTTATGCTAGAAAGTTTGTTTAAATCAATATTAAATGTCATACATAAGTTACTGTATAATCTGCTGCATAGATTATAATGTCTAAATGATTACTTACGCTTTCGTTATAATAATTGTTTTTGGTATTCAGTATTCAACTAATATACTTTTAATAGTATTTGTATCCCCCACCGCCACATGTGGAAGGGGTATATAGTAATGCCCTCCGTCCGTCCGTCCGTACCTTAATGGGACTGCGATCAAATTTCGCACAATGATAGAGGGCAATGAGAGGATATGCAGAGCGGAAGAACCATAAGTCTGCCTTCATTTAAATTAGAGTTATTTCGCTTTGTAATTTATACTTATAATTCGTGTCCGCTCCATAACTTGAAAACTACTAACGGGATTGAAATTATATTTTCACGCAATAATAGAGGGCCATGAGAGGACATGCATATCGCAAGAACCATAACTCTGCTTTCATTTAAATAGAGTTATTGGCCTTTGTAATTTAATACTTATAATTCGTGTTCGCTCCATAATTCGAAAACTACCTGTGGGACTGCAATGAAATTTCACAATGATTGAAGGTAATAAGCGAAAGTGCAGAGTGCAAGAACCATAACTCTGTCATGATTTGAATTAGAGTTAATGCCCTTTGTAATTTGTAACGGAACTGCAATGCAATTTAAAACAAAGAGAGGATAAAATGAGAGAAAGAGCTGTGCGCAAGAACCATAAGTTTGCCTTCATTTAAATTATAGTTATCGCGCTTTGTAATTTTATACTTATAATTCGTGTCCGTTCCATAACTTGAACACTACTAATAGGATTGAAATTATATTTTCACACAATAATAGAGGGCCATGAGGGGACATGCAGAGCGCAAGAACCATAACTCTGTTTTCATTTAAATAGAGTTATTGGCCTTTGTAATTTGATACTTATAATTCGTGTTCGTTCCATAATTCGAAAACTACCTGTGGGACTGCAATGAAATTTCACAATGATATAAGGCAATTAGCGAAAGTACAGAGTGCAAGAACCATAACTCTGTCATGATTTGAATTAGAGTAAATGCCCTTTGTAATTTGTAATGGAACTGCAATGAAATTTAAAACAAAGATAGGATAAAATGAGAGAAAGAGCTGAGCGCAAGAATCATAAGTCTGCTATCATTTAATTTATAGTTATTGCGCTTTGTAATTTTATACTTATAATTCGTGTCCGCTCTATAACTCGAAAACAACTTTTGGGACTTCATGAAATTTCACACAATGATAGAGGACTATGGGTAAAATTGCAGAGCATAAGAACCATTACATTGTCTTCATTTACGTAAGAGTTATCGCCCTTTGTAATGTATACTTATAATTCGTGTCCGCTCTATAACTCAAAAACTACTAATGTGACTGCAATGGAATTTTAAAAAAGGATGGAGAGCAATAAGAGGACGTACAGATCGTAAGAACCATAACCATGCCTTCGTTTTAATTATACCTATTGCCCTTTGTAATTGTATACTCATAATTGGTATACACTCCATTACTGGAGAACTACTTATGGGACTGCAATCAAATTTCACACAATAATAGGGAGCAATGATAGGAAGTGAAGAGTGCAAGAACCATAACTCTGTCATTATTTAATTTAGCTTTATCACCCTTTGTAATTTTATATTATAATCTTGTCCGCTCCTTAACATGAACACTACTAAAGGGACTGCAATCAAATTTCATACAATGCTAGAAGGCAATGAGTGTAAGTGCAGAATGCAAGAACATTAACTCTGTCTTCATTTCTTTGAGAGTTATTGCCCTTTGTAATGTTATACTTATAATTCTTGTCCGGAGCATAACTCAAAAACTACTAGACTGGAATGAAACACCACACAATGATAGAGGGCAAGTAGATGAAGTGAAGATTACAATAACCATAACTCCATATTCGTGGACAATAGAGTTATTGGCCTTAGTAATTCAATACTTAATATTTTTGTCTGAAGGATAGCTCCAAAACTACTAATGGATCTGCAATGAAACACAATGACAGAGAGCAATACGAGGATGTGGATAATGCAAGAACTACAACTATATGTTCATTTAAATTATAGTTATTGCCCCTTATTATGTTATAATCTGGTGCATAGCTTAAAAACTATTAATGGGACTGGAATGAAACTTCACACAATGATCAAGGGCAATGAGAGGAAGTGCAGAGTACAATAACATTAACGGTATTTTAGAACGGAAATAAGAGTTATTGCCTTTTGTAGTGTTATACTTATATTATTGTTCATTTTACTTTTTGCTTTATGTACACTGATAAATATTCTTTTAAACAAACCACCACAGCATGGGTTCTACAGCTATATAGCTACTGCGGCGGGGAATATGGCTGTCTTTCAAACTGATTCTTGTTGTGGTAGGGGTTCATTGAATTCTTGTATTTAAATTTACGGTTGTGTCGTTGAAGATCTTACCACTATTGGTTTTACATTTATTTTAAAACACTGAATTCAGGATGACTTTTTTGGAACATTGAACCTTTTCAAATAAATATGTATAACAAAAAAAGTATGCGTATACCTTATTGGTTAAGTGATCTTATAAAAACAATTCAAGAAATTCTTATCTTTCAGAGACAATACCTGATACACAAGGAGTGATAAAAGAAAATAGACCTTTGTAGTTATTGTGCGCAGTAGTTAAATTTGTCAAATATTAAAAAACAAAGTCAAATTTCCCGATTTATAATGACGCTGAGACATGAACATATGTATTATGTCGGAATGGTGACGTCAAGTGACATTGTGCTAGGGGGCGTTTAAAGGTTGACCCATTGCTGCTTCAAACACTGTATTTTTTCAATATTCAGCATCTTGAAATGTCAATGAATGCTAATATGTGTCCGCTGCACGTTCGACATTATAGTTTAAAGGCCTTACAAATAAAGATATAAAAATCGAACAGGAAAAGTAGCATTCAAGGACGACAGTCAACTGAAAAACTGGATTATTGAATGTCATACAAAAAGCTATTTCTTAAGAAGCATGTTTTTAAATATAAACCAATTTTCGCAATCCACAAAGGAAGACATTACAAAATAATCAAATTCAGCATGCACATATATTCGCTCCAATGATCCGATGATCAAAGCGGTTTTGATAACGTTCTACGTAGACATCCGTTCGATTACATACGTATACCCATACGTACACTCATAGTATAAAACATCATATCATTAGAAACCACTGAGGACATTTACAATCGTATAACGACGTGGAGATAGAAATCCGTTGTGGACGTATATAATCAAAAACATGGACAACCACAAAGCAAATACTCAATAATGCAAGAAGGCTATTGTATTTCTATACGTATTACCCAGTTATTGATAGCTCCACCCATCACAACCCTGAGATTTTTACATTGTAACAATGCGCCCAATATCACAACACACTCGCTATGTGTTTTTTTTAAATTTTGATATTTGATTACCTATCAATGTTATGTTTTAAGTTTGTTAGATGTGCACAAAATAGAATTCATATAAAAAGAACATTATACGAGGGTGCTTCAAAAAGTTCTGTCACTAGGCATATATCCTTTGAACTGGATGTTACACTGAGATAAAGTAGTGTATTTATAGTACTACTGGGTTCGCTCTCTTAAATTACACAACAAAAATGAAAAATTTCCGGTTATTTATACCCCTCACATTACCTCCCCCTACCACACCTTTTGGATACTGGCATCTCTAAAATTGTCCTTGTTACAAAACGTTGTAAAAATTAATTGAATAATTCTATGCTTTTAAATTTTTTTGTACGCCATCTGTTGTTATTCGCCTATAATCTATGAAAATGATTATCGATAATTCGGAAAGGTCTTGCTGTAAACCAGATATGAGTGAATGCATATCCCTTAATTTTAGCGGAAATAACACTGATTTTCTTCATTTTGTTTACGGAAATGTTGTAATATCTTTTAAATGTCGTAATTATTCTCATAGTATTAATATGTTTTCATATTTTTTTACAAATCCTAGTCCTTCAGTGTTTAAATTTCATATTCAACACATTATTGTAGAATTTTGCACAATGTTTAGTGAAAATATTGATCATCCAAAAACACTATTTCGGAAGACTGCCCTTCCAATTAATGTCCATTTATCATTAAATTAATTTTACATGTTAGCTTAAAATGTTAATTTCTAAGACAATGCCTATTCATCTACCATGCTTAAATTCTGAATCTTGTAATGCACATATATAACTGGTAATGTATGAGAAATTTCAAAGGTCTTCGACAAGTACTTAAAGAGAAACAGGCATTTAAAAAAGTAACAGCTAACATACCTGAAAAAAGATTTGGACGAAAATGCCTCAGTATGTATAATTGATGTATATTAAATGTTCCATAACTTTCGTCACACAAAAGATACAGCATTCATTCTACCATCAATGGAATGGTATTGAAACTCTCTTTCATTTGGTATCAAACATCTACACTCACAACGAGCACATAATTGTTAAAACGCGTTAGTGACAGAACTTATTGAATGACCCTCGTAACAATTTTTTTTCTATATAAATGTTACCTGGACACGGCTTCGTGTTGCATAACACGTTCACCTCGTTGTTTCCGTCGCAGTCTTTCCCGAACTGAGACGGAGAAGGATTATTGCATGTACGTGTTCTGATTTGAAGTCCACCACCACAGGAGGCAGAACAGCTTCCCCAATCGGTCCATTGCGACCAGCTCCCATCTGAATATTAAGCGACAAGATAATTCATACAGAATTTTGTTTTGCTGAAACTTTCAAACCTGTTTTGTTTTTTGAACCAACTGATAATGCCAGCGAGTATTATACAAACATAATTATAATAGGTTGTGATATTACGCACAGATCAGACGATTACTTCTTGTTGCGGATGCTAGAGTAATCTACGAAAACACACTATGTTATGTGATGTAAAATACTCTTTGCACGCTCTGCAGGTGAGAAGGTTCTAGGCCCATTCCGCATATTTATATGTAAATGTAAATGGAGAGCGGTTCTGGAATATTCATTCCTGCAGGCGCGATATAGACTTTTTTGTGTAAACCGAATTTCAACTATTTGCACGCACTTATTAGCAACACGTTAACGGAAAAGCCAGATATTTACCTGCGGTATTTGTAAGGCAAAGCCACAGTAAAAGCGCAAGTATAAACCGGACACCTGAAATGTTAAAAATAGCATTAATCTCAATAATTAGTAACCTAGTGTATGTTTTCGCACTTTTAGGTTCATATAGAAATAAATATACATGTAATACTTTAACCATATATACACCTTTTTGTTGACAAAATCAAAATCAAAGCTTAAAACACAGTCTGTACCACCCAACTATAACAAACACAGATTGTACCGCCCGACTATAACAAACACAGTCTGTACCGCCCAATTATAACAAACATAGGCTGTAACGCCCAACTATAACAAATACAGACCATACCGCTCAATTATACCAAACACAGTATGTACCGTTCAACTATAACAAACACAGTCCATACCGCTCAACTATAGCAGACACAGGCCGTACCGCTCATCAATAACAAACACAGGTATTGCCGACAAACTATAACACACACAGGCCGTACCGCTGAACTATAACAAACACAGGCCGTACCGCTCAACTGTAACAAACACAGGCTTACTGTCCAACTATAACAAACACAGGCTGTACCGCCCAACTATAACATACACAGGCTATACTTTCCAACTATAACAAACACAGGCTGTGCCACCCAACTGTAACAAACACAGGCTGTACTGTCCAACTATAACAAACACAGGCCGTATCGCTCAACTGTAACAAACACAGGCTTACTGTCCAACTATAACAAACACAGCCGTACCGCCCAACTATAACATACACAGGCTGTACTTTCCAACTATAACAAACACAGGCTGTACCGCCCAACTGTAACAAACACAGACCGTACCGTTCAACTTTAACAAACACAGTCTGTACCGTTCAACTATAACAAACACAGTCCGTACCGTTCAAATGTGACAACCACAGTCCGTACCACTCAACTATAGCAAAAATAGGCCGCACCGTTCACCTATAACAAACACAGGTATTACCGCCCAACTATAACACACACGGGCCGTACCGCCCAACTATAACAAACACAGGCCGTACCGCCAAACTATAACAAACACAGGCCGTACCGTCCAACTATAACACACACAGGCTGTACTGTCCAACTATAGAAGACACAGGCCGTACCGCTCATCTATAACAAACACAGGTATTGCCGACAAACTATAACACACACAGGCCGTACCGCTGAACTATAACAAACACAGGCCGTACCGCTCAACTATAACACACACAGGCTGTACCGATAAACTGTAACAAACACAGGCTGTACTGTCCAACTATAACAAACACAGCCGTACCGCCCACCTATAACATACACGGGCTGTACTTTCCAACTATAACAAACACAGCCGTACCGCCCAACTATAACATACACAGGCTGTACTTTCTAACTATAACAAACACAGGCTGTACCGCTCAACTGTAACAAACACAGGCTGTACTGTCCAACTAAAACAAACACAGACGTACCGCCCAATTATAACATACACAGGCTGTACTTTCCAACTATAACAAACACAGGCTGTACCGCCCAACTGTAACAAACACAGACCGTACCGTTCAACTATAACAAACACAGTCTGTACCGTTCAACTATAACAAACACAGTCCGTACCGTTCAGATATGACAACCACAGTCCGTACCACTCAACTATAGAAAAAATAGGCCGCACCGTTCCCCTATAACAAACACAGGTATTACCGCCCAACAATAACACACACGGGCCGTACCGCCCAACTATAACAAACACAGGCCGTACCGCCCAACTATAACAAACACAGGCCGTACCGCCCAACTATAACAAACACAGGCCGTACCGTCCAACTATAACACACACAGGCTGTAATGTCCAACTATAACAAACACAGGCGGTACCGCCCAACTATAACAAACACAGGCCGTACCGTCCAGCTATAACAATCACAGGCCGTACCGCCTACCTATAACAAACACAGGCCGTACCGTCCAACTATAGCAATTACAGGCCGTACCGCCCACCTATAACAAACACAGGCCGTACCGTTCAACTATAACAAACATAGGCTGTATCACCCAACTATAACAAACACAGACCATACCGCTCAACTATAACAAACACAGTCATTACCGTCCAACTATGACAAACACAGTCCGTAATACTCAACTATAGCAGACACAGGCCGTACCGCTCATCTATAACAAACACAGGTATTACCGACCAACTACATATAACACACACGGGCCGTACCGCCCAACTATACCAAACACAGGCCGTATCTTCCAACTATAACACACACAGGCTGTACTGTCCAACTATAACAAACACAGGCCATACCGCCCAACTATAACAAACACAGGCCGTATCGTCCAGCTATAACAATTATAGGCCGTACCGCCCACCTATAACAAACACAGGCCGTACCGTCCAACTATAACAATTACAGGCTGTACCGCCAACCTATAACAAACAAAGGCCGTACCGTTTAACTATAACAAACACAAGCCGTAGCGCCCTGCTATAAGAATCACAGGCCGTACCGTCCGATTATAACAAACACAGACTGTACCCTCCAACTATAACAAACACAGTCTGTACCGTCAAACTATAACAAACATAGGCTGTATCGTACAGCTATAACAACACAGGCCGTAGCGCCCTGCTATATAAATCACAGGCCGCACCGTCCACCTATAACAAACACAGACGGTACCGTCCAACTATGACAAACACAGTCCGTACCGCACAACTATAGCAAACACAGGCCGTACCGCTCACCTATAACAAACACAGGTATTACCGACCAACTATTACACACACAGGCCGTACCGCTCAACTATAACAAACACAGGCCGTACCACTCAACTATAACAAACACAGGTATTACCGACCGACTATAACCCACACAGGCCGTATCGCTCAACTATAACAAACACAGGCCGTACCGCTCAACTATAACAAACACACGCTGTACCGCCCAACTATAACAAAACACAGGCCGTACAGCCCAAATATAACAAACACAGTCTGTACGCCCAACTATAAAAAACACAAGATATACCGTTCAACTATAACAAACAGAGTCCGTACCGCTCAACTATAGCAAACACAGGACGTACTGCTCACCTATAACAAACAACGGTATTACCGACCAACTATAACACACACAAGCCGTACCGCTCAACTATAACACACACAGGTCGTACCGCTCAACTATAACAAACACAGCCGTACCGCCCAATTATAACACACACAGGTCGTACCGCTCAACTATAACAAACACAGCCGTACCGCCCAATTATACCAAACACAGTCTGTACCGTCCAACTATAACAAACACACTCCGTACCGCCCAACTATAGCAAGCACAGGTTGTACCGTTCAACTATAACAAACACAGTCCTTACCGCTCAACTACAGCAAACACATGCCGTACCGCTCAACTATAACAAATACAGATATTAACGACCAACTATAACACACACAGGCCCTACCGCTCAACTATAACAAACACGGGCCGTACCGCTCAAATATAATAAACACATGCCGTATCGTCCAACTATAACACAGACAGGCTGTCCTGTCCAACTATAACAAACACAGGCCATACCTTGCAACTATAACAAACACAGGCTGTACCGCCCAACTATAACAAACACAGGCCGTACCGTTCAAGTATAACAAATACAGGCCGTACCGCCCTGCTATAAGAACCACAGGCCGTACCACCCAAGTATAAATATCACAGGCTTTACCGCCCAACTATAACAAACACAGGCCGTACCGTCCTGATATAAGAACAACAGGCTGTACCGTCCAACTATAACAAACACAGGCTGTACCGCCCAACTATAACAAACATAGGCCTTACGTTAAACTATATCAAACACAGGCCGTACCGCCCTGCTATAACAACCACAGGCCGTACCGCCTTGCTATAACAACCACAGGCCGTACCGCCCAACTATAACTAACACAGGCCGTACCGTCTAACTATAACACAGGCCGTACCGTCCAACTATAACAACCCCACTTTTTACCGCACAACTATAACTCATACAGGCTGTATCGCCCAACTATAACAAGCATAGGCTGTACTGCTAACTAAATCAAACACATGCCGTACCGCCTAACTATAACAAATACAGGCCGTACCGTCCAACTAAAAGAAACACAGTCTTTAGCGGCGATCTACAGAGGCTGTACCGCCTAACTATAATAAACAGAGGCTGCATCGCCGAACCTTAACACACAGGCTGTATTGCCGAACTATAACAAACACAGGCCGTACCGTCCAACTATAACAAATACAGGCCGTACCGCCCAACTATAACAAACACAGGCCGTACCGGCCTGCTATAACGACCACAGGCCGTACTGTCCAGCTATTACAAGCATAGGCCGTACCGCCCAACTATAACAATTACTGGCCGTACCGCCCAACTATAACAATTACAGGCCGTACCGCCCAACTATACAAAAACAGGCCGTACCGCCCTGCTATAACGACCACAGGCCGTACCGTCCAGCTATTACAAGCATAGGCTGTACCGCCCAACTATAACAAACACAGACCCTACCGTCCACCTCTAACAACCACAGGCCATAACTCCCAATTATATCAAACACAGGCCTTGTCGTCTAACTGTAACAAACACAGGCCGTACCGTCCAACAATAACAACCACAGGTTATACCGCCCAACGTAACACATACAGGTCGTAGCTTCCAACTATAAAAAACAAAGGCTGTACTGCTAACTAAAACAAAAATGTGTTGTATCGCTCAGCTTCAAGCTACCAAGTTATAACAAAATAACTACAGCCCGTATCGCACAGCTAACAGCTATGCCCTGCTTTGGATTTAATTTAAATCAAAGAAAGAAACTTACCGTATTGGCGCATTGTCATTTAATACGAGCGTAATCGAATTGAACACCTTCACCACCTTGACTACACCACTTAGTCTATAGAATTCATAACCGCCTTATATTCAGTCAAATCCTCCTCATCTGTCAATTTCACATGGCCGTTTCTATTTAAGTAATTATCTCTGACAAGGACTTGCAAATTGAGAAATATTGAATCACGATATAATGTTAAATATAATTCTAACACGACCTGCGAAGTCTTTCATATATACAAAGAAGAGAGACAGCTGTATGTTATTCTACGATAAAATACAGCTGTTCCATTAATTCCCCGCGTATATTTCATCCGTCGGAAGCGCCACGTTACATGACGTCACTTGGTAAATATACGTCACGAAGACAAACTCAACAGTAATTTTAATGAAATGTTAATTACAACAAACTTGCCATGCTCCAAAACTGTGCACACCCCCGATATAAACCCATCATATGCATCTGTACATATAACATTAATAAGCATCTTGAACAAGATGAGAACGTTTGACGTCATACAGCGCAAGCTATTTGACATAAGCAACGACTTTAATTGTTTGTCACGTGACTACTAGTGTATTGAAACGCAGAACTTTGTATACGGGGGCGCCCAATGGAACAGCCTGTAAACATAGCAGCCTGATTACCTTGACCTCCGAGATAATATATAGTGCCCCAACAATAGCGTAAACAATGGGGTTATTGTTGTGTTAGAATCGAAATAATAAATACGTACCTGTATTTTATCGGTGAATAAAACACAGTTAGTCGTTCGGATGCGTGTAATTAAATCACTCGTGCTAACGCACTCGTAATTTAATTACTACGCATCCGAACTCATAACTATTATTTCTTAAACAAAGTCTATGTCATTTGAAAAGTCGGTGAGATAATGTTCTTAATGTATTACGATTCAGTAGAACGTAGTACGGAGCACGACTTCGAGCTCGTTTGATGAAAAAGTCAACAGCAGTTATCATTATAACATACTCACATATGTATGGTCTTTGGTTTCTATATTCCATGCCGTAGGTCTTTTGCATGCAGTGTACTGTTTTGGTATGTAAAATCTTTAAAATGGTTATACAAAATAAAATTGTCTTTCTTTTTTTCTGCATGTCCCCATCCGTTCTAGTTTAGTATTTGTTAGTTTGTATTCGTTTCCATTCAGGACCGCTGTCAGTCATCATATTTTGACTGGAGCAGTGTATGTTTTCCCCTTCTCCCGTGTGAATAATTTCGATAAGGTTGAAGTACTTGATGGTGTATTGTTGAGTAGTTTATCTAACATGAGATTTGAACATGACGTGTGACCTTATCTCTTAATAGACTTAACGCCCTTAAAAGTGCATTTTTTATTTTTGCATTTATTTTATATTTATTTTTAATTAAAATGTCTCCAAGATCGATTGCATAATTCCAATTTTAATTCTTTCAATACATGAATTTGATCGGTCACCAGATTTATAGGGAATGTGGATAATTTCTAACATGTACATAACACTATAATCTATCATGGAAACAAACACAAAATAAAAAACGTGCACTTTTAATGGCTTTAAGTATATATACAAAACGCTCCTACACTTGAGTACGACAGTTCCGTAATATATTTGAATTGGTTTTATAGTCGAACCAACAGCTTATGTCATATGGCGACTTTTCCAGCTTCCATTGCTGGCGGAATGCACCTGGTACACCTCCGGACAATTTTCTAGCACGGTCGGGCACCTGGGCAGTACCACAGGCGTTCCACAAGCCAGCTGGAATTAGCTTTCTTACATAAAGATTCCTAGGCCCATGAGTGATCGAGCCAACAACGGTGAGGGGCAAGTGATTTCAAGTCAGAGACTCTAACCACTCGGCCATGGACGCCCCTCCATGATATAAGGCAGGAGACACATCGGGGGTTCTTTAAGATACAATAATATCCATATATTACATATTTGTCTGTGATTTGTATAGGAAATACTGGGAATAGAAAAGCTATATCTACTCGTTTGCTATACTGGGAAATATCTCCCAGTGGGAGATATTTCCCAGTACGGAACATTGCTCGGCCTTTTCCGTCAGTGACGGGAATGCCAAATGACGTTCCGATTGTCTTACGGACGTCTTCGTTAGATTCCGTTACTAGGAAATAACGATTACGGAAATTAACGAAGAGTTCCGGTTCCACTTGTTTTGTTTGTATGACGTAACGTCGTCTTGGATGACGTAACGTCGTCTTGACGTTCTCGTACAAACTGGTGTAAAAAGGCGTGAATCATTATAGGTTGCAGAAAACTAAATACTTTTCCATAGACCTCCTGTTGCACCTCTCAGCTAATATCTCAAGAATTATACACCAGATTTTCTTTAAATTACCTTATTTCATAGATATTTCCATCACAAAGCCTTTGAAAGTGTGAAAAAGACAACTTTTCCAGCTCAACCTCTCTGCACATGTCTGTGTTTACAAACACTATTAAATCCGCACTGAATATTGACATGCAATTTCAATGGATGTTAAATTTTCAAAAACATTAAAAAATATTTTTTTATTTAATTTAATGATCCTAGCTGATGGGGATTATTTTACCTATAGTTTATCCTTCCTGAAAATGCATACTGAATATTTCAAAGTTATATCTGCTGACCTCTGTGAACTCTGTGAACTTTCACTTCTGTACTCAATCGTACACAACAAAAAGCGGGGCTTCAGCCAGGCTATATTTAGCTGTACGCAACATATAGAGAGACATTCAGACCTGACAGAAGTTTTTTTTTCTGGCTAAATTATTTGATACATTTAATCTGAGAACAATTAAACCATTCTTTTTTAGAAAAAAATTCTTTTCGACAAAATATGAGGGCTTAAAATAGCTTCAGCTAAGGCAAAATTCCTTCGGTTTTTACGCGTAAATCCAGAATCTTCAAAATGCCATATATCGACAACCGTTCCTATCTTTTGCTTCAAATAAAGTGCTTTTAAATTGATTTCATCAACAACATGTGATGTTTAACCAGTTGAAGCTATCTTGAAAATAATATCTACTCAAAAATGATATTTGTGATTTTCAGGGGTCAAAATAGCAGATTTTACAATAAAAATGCCACTGTTTTTGTATATATTCAAAATCTGCCTTCAAATGAATTAATTAACATTATTCAGCAGTTTCTATATGTGAAACCATCAAGAAAATGCAACTTTTCAGTTTAAAAATGACAAAAACTGATTCTGAGACTATCCTCCCCATCTCCATATTTAGGGCCATGCCATGTTTTACAATATGCTCATTACACAGGATTGACTATAAATGTACTATTTATTGTATTTGTTTAATTAGATATTGTTTGTAGCATCTTTACAGGTCATTTTCATGCAACCATGCAGCCAATAAGCACTGTTTAAAGTACAGATCCATGAAAATTCATTAAAATGAAGGGGGGTGGGGTAAATAAAAACTTTTTAAAAGCATAGAAAAGATCATATTTTTTGCCAACTAAATAATTTAATTTGTAAAATGTATTAAACCGCATAAAATATTTGCATATCGACACTAACCGTATAGAAGTGATGAACTCAAAGTCAGAGTTGACCTCAACATCTTTTTCAAAACAGACATAAGCGGCTTTTCGACATCTTTTCGGAAATATGTAGATTGTCGCTTACTGACATTTTTGCCAAACAACGTATGCAAAGCCCTCAGAAATGAATAACACTTACTAGATATACCTTTAACTGTGTCAAACATGTGCATTACAGGCCAATTGTGTATACCAGGTGTCAGGTATGGCTAATTTTGTGTCCACAACCTTTAATAAAATAATTTAAAATACCTATTTTGCATCATAAAACTTTGAAATATTTAAAAATCATGAAAAGAGTTATAAGAAAAGTCAAAATACACCATAATTTAACATTTCTCACACTTTCAAATCATTGTGTTAGAAAAAAAGTATGTCTACTTTCACTTTTACCATATGCAGAATCTAGCCTATAGGTTGCAGAAAACTAAATACTTTTCCATAGACCTCCTGTTGCACCTCTCAGCTAATATCTCAAGAATTATACACCAGATTTTCTTTAAATTACCTTATTTCATAGATATTTCCATCACAAAGCCTTTGAAAGTGTGAAAAAGACAACTTTTCCAGCTCAACCTCTCTGCACATGTCTGTGTTTACAAACACTATTGAATCCGCACTGAATATTGACATGCAATTTCAATGGATGTTAAATTTTCAAAAACATTAAAAAATATTTTTTTATTTAATTTAATGATCCTAGCTGATGGGGATTATTTTACCTATAGTTTATCCTTCCTGAAAATGCATACTGAATATTTCAAAGTTATATCTGCTGACCTCTGTGAACTCTGTGAACTTTCACTTCTGTACTCAATCGTACACTTCTGTACTCAATCGTACACAACAAAAGGCGGGGCTTCAGCCAGGCTATATTTAGCTGTACGCAACCTAGTAATGTTAATAACATAATTATAATTTTAAATTATGTAATATATAGTTTAATAACCAGTGTTTTTGAGATACTGAAAATATCTCAAAAACACTGGTTATTAAACTCTATATCTTATCAAACGACGCTTTTGTAAAGCCGGTTTTGCCTAATCCAACTTACACAAACCACGTTAATGATGTACATGATGGCAACTAATTCTGGTTAGCGACCATTGATATGTGTAGTATAAAAGCTCAGACATCTTTGGACATCGCTGTAATGTATCATGATAAACAATCGTTTGCAATTTGTATTGCAATTTGTATTTAAATTTATATCTTTCTACATGTGTAAGGCAGCTTTGGATTAAACTGATGTTTTCTACGTGTAGTATCTATTCGAGGAGACGACGAAACTGTCCACGTTAATAAATATTAAGCAATTGATTTTGCTTGAATTGAACCCTAATAATTTTTATCCAAGATAATCAACAAATCCAAGATGTCGGACATAACAGATTCAAATCATTCGGGAAGCAGTCGTTTGTTCTTTCAAGGGATCATCCCTTTTTAGTATTTATAGTTAAATACCGACCTCTCACTGTTTAATGACTAAATAATATTGTGGAACAGTTAATACATATTTAGATTTCAAGTTGCTCAGCTGCTGATGTTGTGTCGGTATGTAAGTACATAGTGATTTCAATCAGTAGTGTTGTTACTGACTGGTCCTTTAGGATCATCAATCCGTATGTGTGTAGCTTTAATGTAGAAGTATATAACACTTAAAGCTATAGACGCTTTACTTAAATAATACTAACTCATGAATATGAAGTCATGGTGAAATAGTTTCAATTCGACGAACATCAAGAAATCAATGCGTAAGATATCACATTTTATCTAATCTTCGTACAGGTACCATCGATAAGTATACGGCTTCGGTATATATCGGGATTTGAACCAGGTATCTTACGGTTTAATTTGTAATACATAACATGAAGGTATTACCGATACACCACGGAATCTTGTTAGTATTTTGTAGCATTTCTAACGCTAAATATTCCTTATATAATAAGTATAGTGCACACACGCACTCAAACTTATATTCCGCAAAATAAAAAATAAAAATTAAAGTTTTGAGACGGTATCTTAGTTAAATTGATAATACATAGTTTTTCACCATGCTTTAATATTTACATGTGCGACATGATCGACTATATACCGATACATCTTGAGTAGCGTTCAAATATGTTAAGCTATTTTGCATCATAATATATGGCACTTAATATACCATGTGCTAAAGACGTAGCTATAGCGTCGGATTATAAATACAAGGTCGTGTGTTCGAGTCCCGAAAGAGGCAAATAATTGTGTTTCTTTAAATTATAATAATCCTGTGTGCATGTACGATGTGCACTGCTCGGTGTCTATGAAGTAAATAATGTCCTGCATTAAATTTGATCGCTTAAATATGTGATTTCGCCATGAGCTGGTGAACTCGAAGCTACAAATAAAAGACACGCTCACAAAAAAGAAAACGGTTTAAATAGATTTAAGCCGATGCTAGTGGGTGTGAAAGATATTACTTCTCATGAACATACTTTATACAGTCGAGTGTGCTACTCTTATCTTTTGTTCGTGTTTGTTGCTTCCATGAAACCCCCGTTTCAGTAAATGTTGATTATCTTTAGTTGATAGCTGTTCTGTTTTGTTCCAAATTGTAACTACATAATTATACGTATAGCACGGATTTCAAACTTATGAGTTATGCATTCGTCAAATGTACATTGCTTGTATATACTTGATATTATGTTATATTAGGTTATATTCAACCCTACCAGAGAAAGGGGAAGGATACACAGGAATCCGGGAACATTGCTATAATTTTAATGGCCAATGTATTGACGACCCGTTAAACAACCATTCAGTTTAATTGTATCGCCCGTGTTACCACTGACTGTTCGAAAGACGGAATGGTCGCAAGACGGAACGGTCAATTCCAATTAAGTACCCCTATTTTCAACTCTTTTGTTTATTTTTTGTTTTGAATGCGTGTTTTTAGTTGACTGTTCTGTGAGTCCTACATTTTCTGTTCTTCGACTATTATTTCTAATTTTATATTGTATCACATTGTATTGATGATTCGCATTTTAAAAATGAGGAATTTTTTATTTTAAACCATGTTTTTATTTTTTAATTATATATTTCTTTTCTTTAATTGGATAATTCAACATAGTCGTTTGCATGGACAAATACTTACATATACATGTTAACTTATTGAAACAGACCAACATTGTAAAAAATTATAAATACAAATACTAATAACCAAGCACCAACACTGCATAAAGGTTTATGTAAAACAATTTATATTTGAACTCGAAAAACACAAACAAAACAGGATTTTGTTGGAATACAAATGTCTATAAACCTATTGCGGACATTTGTAACTGGAGGTCTAGTATGAACAGATGGCACAATGCATAGTCTTCATTATCAGACCGAGAGAGACATTTAGTGCAAACGTGCTTATCAGTCGTCGCCAACATGTCACCTTGTTTCTATATTTATTCAGTTTTGGACTTAATCAACTATACTGTACCACAAATAATGCCATATCTGAGTCGATTTATTTTACAACCTTTTACAACGACTTATTATGTTTGAAATAGTAACGAGACATTGTTCTAGTTGTAAGTATTAAATAATTCCTTGATCAATCATTTGAACCGAGGCGAAGAAAAGCAATGTTGCCTATATAGGACGTGTGCCATGTATGACCCACCCAATCATGTCACGATTACCTATTTCATCCCAAAAACGAAAAACAAATCCCCATCATTAATCGTGGAAGTGATTTTATAAAACAGAAGTCAAACAGGATGAAATCCTTTAAAGGGACAATGTCCGTAACTTTTAGCTTATAAAACACAAAATAATTACGTTGAGAAACAAAACACACCAACCATTATTGAATAGTTACTAAATACAGCCAAGATTGTTTGACGGAATTCAATAGCGGTACAAAAAAGAAGAAGTACCGCTTTGTGGGGTTGAACTAGTAACCCACACTAAAATTACCCTCGCGGGTAATAATTACGAACTACGCAATAGTCGAGCTCGCTCCCGACTGAGCAAATCGGGCCACATGTATTACGTAAGACATACTATATATAAAACATAATGTGTCACAAAATTTATCAGTACCTTCAATACTTTGATTCAGTGTGTATTGTTTTTTTTTAGTCAGTGTAGTATACTGGTATACTATGTTACGGGTGAACGATTTTTCATCCAGGTAAGATAAAGCTTTACATGTAGATAGTTTTAAATCTGTGTAGTGGTCATTTGCTAACTGGACAGCAAGCTGAGAACATGTAGATTAGAGAAGAGGTGTACATGTGTTGGTTGAAAGTCTTCAAAGTTTCCAGAATACTGTAAGTTTTCCCTCTGGCCATTTAGCGTAGTATAGGCATTTAATTCGCGTGGAATGAAATGTCAATTTTGCTTTAAATTATTGCAGTAGAGTAGTTTATTTAGTTCCCTCCTTTTAATTTTGTAAGTGGCTATTATCTGGGGTCCGATCAGACCATAGAAGGCATAGAGGGCTTGATAGTTAGCAGCCAAATACCCTAGTCCCATTTCGGTTCCACGTTTCCCCAAAGGAGTTGTGCTATTAGCCGGAACCCTTTTAAACTACACTTCACGTTGGAAAACCGAATTGGCCAGTTGAGAGGAGACATAACTTTACCATGTGGGGTCCTATCAGTATAGAAGCTGGCGTGGGGTTTAATGTGTTTTAATTAATTTTATCTTGTGGAACATGGTTATGCCTAAAGTAGATGGAAGGTGTGATAGCACATGTAACTGTAGTGAGTCAGTTGTGCTGATACCGTGTGGACACAATTTATTGGTGAATTTGTAAATATGTGGCGTAGTTGAATTGGTCATGCCTGTGTGGCAAGTATAGTGTAATAGCGTGAGTGTTAACCTGTGTGGTTAAGTAGAGTTATTCCTTGACTGTGTGTCCAATATAATTGGAATAAGTAGCCTGTGTGGCAATGTGTAATTAGCAACTTGTTTGGTTATTTCACTGTGATTTTGCCTGTGTGGCTCATTAATTTCCTGTGTGGATAAACTCAGTGAACTTTCCTGTGTGGATATTTTGACCGTGTAAACTAGTGACGAGCTGTGTATGACTTGTACAGACTATGGCGTAACGGTGTATTTATTTTAACATTGAATAACTTTGATAAATGTTAGTAGTTAGACTTATAATCAAGTGCATTCGTGTAATAGTGTGATTGCTAAAGTTCCGTATGGTGTGTCAGTAATATTATACTGGAAATTGGATGTATATGCTTGAAATATAGTAGTGAAAATATATATTGCGTTGTCAGTAGTTGCTTTATCCATCTGCTCTAAACGAAGCCGGGAGCACGATTATTGCCATTATAAATTATAGTGGAAATAATTGTGACAAATGGGGGCTCGTCCGGGAGTGTTTTGCTTTATTGTAATATATTATAACAAAATTCGGCAGATTGGATTATGGAACTATTGTCAACTTATGTGACTTAGCTTTTGCATTGTATATACTCAACATTGTGTAACAATGGAAAGGTTTGGTGAGTTAGGAAAGGAGTTGGGTTTGAGTAGCAAAGAATTGCTAGATTTTGTTAGAGAGGAGAGTGTAAAAGCAGAAAAGAAGGAAAGCGAAAGATTAGAACAGGAAAGAGAAGAGCGAGTGTTAGAGAGAGACATGAAAAGAAGGCAGCTTGAGCATGAAACGAGAGAGAAAGAATTAACATTAGAGATGGAGAGAATGAAACTTGCAAGGTTGAGTAGTGGCTCAGGGGTCAAAGGGTCAAGTGTAAAAGTAAAGTAGCCAAAGTTGTCTCCATTTAACGAGAAACAAGACAGTATGGATGCGTACTTAAAACGTTTTGAACGTTTTGCTGTAAGTGCTTCATGGGAAAAAACAGACTGGGCCACGATTTTTCATCCAGGTAAGATAAAGCTTTACATGTAGATAGTTTTAAATCTGTGTAGTGGTCATTCGCTAACTGGACAGCAAGCTGAGAACATGTAGATTAGAGAAGAGGTGTACATGTGTTGGTTGGAAAGTCTTCAAAGTTTCCAGAATACTGTAAGTTTTCCCTCTGGCCATTTAGCGTAGTATAGGCATTTAATTCGCGTGGAATGAAATGTCAATTTTGCTTTTAATTATTGCAGTAGAGTAGTTTATTTAGTTCCCTCCTTTTAATTTTGTAGGTGGCTATTATCTGGGGTCCGATCAGACCATAGAAGGCAGAGAGGCTTGATAGTTAGCAGCCAAATACCCTAGTCCCATTTCGGTTCCACGTTTCCCCAAAGGAGTTGTGCTATTAGCCGGAACCCTTTTAAACTGCACTTCACGGTGGAAAACCGAATTGGCCAGTTGAGAGGAGACATAACTTTCACCATGTGGGGTCCTATCAGTCTAGAAGCTGGCGTAGTTGGAAAGTCTTCAAAGTTTCCAGAATACTGTGGCTATTATCTGGGGTCCGAGTAGACCATAGAAGGCAGAGAGGGCTTGATAGTTAGCAGCCAAATACCCTAGTCCCATTTCGGTTCCACGTTTCCCCAAAGGAGTTGTGCTATTAGCCGGAACCCTTTTAAACTACACTTCACGGTGAAAAACCGAATTGGCCAGTTGAGAGGAGACATAACTTTCACCATGTGGGGTCCTATCAGTATAGAAGCTGGCGTGGGGTTTAAGGGTACGCATACTGTACAAAGTGGGTGGGGAATGGAAAGAATAAATCCCAACTTTTTTAAAAAAATAACTGCTTTATATAAAGTTTCAATCCTCTTATAGTTTCATTGACTATATTTTTAATGTGTTGTTTGCCAAAAAAAGTTATAGAAACTTTTAATAAAGAATATATATTACTTTTTAGACACAGACCTCAAGTACGTGAAATCACCAATTTCACTAACGTTTTGGGTGTAAGTTTTTACAGCATTACCTTCAAGAATATGATTTCAACAGTCTTTAGAAGAAAAAACAAAACTTGACCAACAGTAAAATTAAAATAATAAGAAATGCTGTGGTCATTCCATTAAAAATAACAAAAGTTTAACAACCATATCTGACCACAAAAGTAGTGCCAAATTAAAGTATGGTGGTCAAAAGGGCCATTACTAAAATTAAATGTTACTGTATGAAAAAGCCACATTAACTCAAGCAAATGACAGACCGACGAAGAGTTATCACAATTTGTAACCTGTGAGCCTTAGGCTTTATCAGGTGACCTAAAAAAAGACATATATATGGAAAAGTGTGCATATATTTAGTTCTTCACATTTTATTTACCTCAAACATCAACAAATTTCAATGACCCACTGTTGAAATCGTCTACGAGGTTGTCTACTTCGTAAGCTTCTTCGTCCCCAGTATACAAAAGTTCATACACTGCACCGGGTGAACCATCCTTTCTTAAGTATAAAATGCGAGAAAATGTTTTTCATTCTTGATTTTTGGCCTTGATATAAATTATAACCTAAATGTTAATAGATGTTATAACTGTCTAGAGCTTTTAAGTATGACCAAATAATAAATTGAACTTTTTGCTGAAGTTAAAAGGAACATATATAGATATAGAGACAAACAATCTTTACTATTGACATTGGTTATTGCAACTTCAGGGGTGTGGGGGCATGGCTAGTGAATGGTTATTGCAACTTCAGTGAGTGGAGAAAATAAACCCAAACAAGTGGTCAATGACCTTGAAGCTGTACCGTACCGATCAGTAGAGCTAAAAATTACATAAATTAAATAAAACCAGGCCCAAAAGGGCATATGGACACTACTTGTTAAAATGGCTCTTATATCAAGGGTTGTCGTCACGGCGAGATAAAACGGTGAGAGAATCAATCAACATTGTTTGGCTACATTCCTTTTACATTATGAAAGTGAATTTAAAATTTCATTCTGGTTTAACTGTAAATATATAACTATGCATTGTTAGTCTTTATTGTGAATACACCTGACAAACTTCTATGCTTTAAAGTATATTATTTATCCTTGGAATGCACTGAAATCGGTTTTATGTTTCACACAGTGACGTCATAGAAGCATTAGGGAGAGGATTTACCGATGTACATTCACACCAAAGCATTCATATTGAAGAGCATGTACTAGATTTGTATCAGCAATATCAGTGTTTGCTTGATATAAGCTGTGTAGTAATTTTCATATTAGACCTGTTATAAGGCATGATCTGTTGACCACGGTAATAATACTAAACTTACCTTTAATAACTCCAAGCACAGTTCCAGTGTACCATTCAGTTTTCTTTGTTTTCTCGTCCACACACCATTCATGTAGAACACGCCTTCCCACAAATTTCACTTGTCGTGATCTGCGGGATCTCACAGCTATCCTCTCTGAACACTAAGCAATAAATGTCAGCAGTTGTTAGCATTGTCCAATAATTTAAATAACTATAATTGCAAACTGTTTGTACCAGCATAAATCATTAATAGTAGTTGCGTTGTTGTTCTTTTCTGGTGTAAAATGTATATGCATCCATGAACTAACAAGTTACATTGAAATTATATATATAGTATGTATAGTGTCCCAATGTAAAATATATAAAACATGAACCTGGAGTACAATTCAATACAGAATATTAATTTTATGTACATTTTCTTTTGTTTGCAAACAAATATTTACTGTGCTATCTAAACCGCCTTAAGGTGCATTATCATACTCTTTTTTAAAAGTTAATCAAATCAAGGAAGTTAGTCGCAATGTTCATGTCATACCACATAGTGAGCATGATAACTACATCATTACGGTTTAATATCGTGTATAATGCATTATTACGGTAAGTATATTCACATATCTAGGGGGTGTTTTTATTAAAGAAACATTAAACTTTAAAAAAAGTACCTGTATATCACTGGTTGAGTTACTTGTTGAAGTTGATGGGATCTGTGTAGTTGGCAAATGGACAACATGAGGTGTAACAGCTGATTTAGACCGGCTTTCTTGTACGTAGTCGGTTGAAGGCTGAATCAATCTGTGTGGTGTGAACTGAAAAAGTGAGATTTTATTTTTTTTAGTCTGTACCATTTTCATTTGCCAAAAATATATACTGTCAGGACATAAATTGATGGTGTTGTGTTCCAGCTTTGTAGAGATAAACAATGCATGTTATATATCTGCACAGACAATGTTAGTATATTATTTCATCAATTCAACATTTGTAAATGTATTGTTACATTGCATAACAGTTGTTCAAGGTGTCAAGTTGTAAATGTTACTCACATATATGTAGTAATAGTCTATGTTAACGTATATGTTACAAGTAAATAATAATTGCTTTGTATGGTGTTTTACGTCATTTTCAACACATGCAAGGTTATATGACGGTTGAATTTTTGTGGTGGAGGCAGACCAGCCACTTTTCATGGGTAGAACCAGTACTGTACACCTCCATATCTCCGTAAAAATCAACAATTCCTCGCTTACAAGTCGAGCTCCCAGTGGGATTCCAACCTGCAGCGGTGAGAGGCGAAGGTTTATAATGCAACATCATTAACCATTCAGCCACAGAGACTGTAAATAATAAAATAAGATAAAGTGCATACCCAAGGTGACTTTGGCTTCCTTATCCCAGTGTATGTCCCATATCTAGGCAACGCAAGCTCAGGTAATAGGAAACTATTATAAAAGGTTTCAAGTTTAAGCAGCATCTCCATTTCCCACATCCTGGTATTTCTATAAATTCTTTAGATGTATATATCATAAGGATTCATGCGACGCAACACAAAATCACACCAATTTTTTTCCATTATGTTAAGCTGCCCTTGAATTTGATAGAATATTTGATGTTTTCTTTTTAGTTGTATTCCCCGTGAAGTGTTTTCTAGGCAGAAGTTGGGTACTTTTTCAATTGCCTCTTTGATGCTGTATTTATTGTTCTGGAGAAAGTTTTTGATCTCAATTAGTCCTTCTTCATTATTTTCATGCACTAAACCGTCTGTAGAGGCTGCCAGAAATGTTTTATTCTTGCATATCACTTACCCCACTTTTGAAACTTTAACATTCAATTTGTTTTCATATTCAAGAATCGTGTTTTCTTCTTGTGCCAAACCTCTGATTGTGTTCATATTTCCCTTGAACTTGGAGTACAGAATATTTTTCACCAGGCAGGTTGATACATTGTTCGCTCTTCGTGACATAACCTTTCCAAAGTTTGAACTTGTCAATCGAACATGTCTTTCTTTTTTCCAGAGTTCACTATTACTTTGTTCACGTGTGTTCATTTCAATATGCTGTCTTTCCCTTTCATTTCGGTTTACTTTTTCCAGGAACTGATCACAAAGGTCTTTCAATTCATTGCTTGACACATCCTTGCTATCATCCAATGGTTCACCGTATTCTAGCCTTGCCTTCTTTGTAGTACTTTCCTCATGCTTTCCAGCTTACGCTTTCTCCTTACATTTTTGCCTACTTCACTGTTTTGGTACTTCTCTGTTGCCTTTACTTTCTGGCATTGAAATCGTGTGCCTTTGTTGAATAAGGACCCGGCTTGGCATCCCGTCACCTTCTGAAATGTCATTTGGGACCAGGCAGGGCCAAGATTCTTACGTAGTGCCCCTCCATAACATCTGGTGTTCCATGACCCCCTGCTGCACCTATTTATATATTTCCCCCCATCAAACTTAGCTCTTATCGCCATCCAACTCTCTGCTAAGTTTGTGGTAAAGTTACCCATTAGCCTCTGAGATTTTTCCGCCAACCGATTTAATATCACACTGACATCTTTGATTATTTCAGTTACTTCACTCATGGATATATTGCTCTTTGAAGCTTGTCTAGCCTCCTCCAGCTCATTTTCACTCGGCATTTTCCCAATAATCATGCTGGGAGTCAAATATATTGTCAACAGATTCATCACCCTCTTCGTTTTCGTTTAACTCTGCATCAGAAGTTTTATTTCCATTTTTTTTACAAAAGTTTGAACAGTTCTTGTGGAATCCTAAAACATGATGAATGGAGTTCTTTATATCATGTCTCAACAGTTTAGCATTGTTCTCTTTACTTCTCATTTTGATTGCACATCTTATTGCTGTTGTTAACCTTACTCTAATAAGTTTGGTTAATTTCCCTTTGCCTTTGAAATGGGGCTTTTCCTCGACTAAACGTTCCAAGTTGGACCGGACACATTTACAAGCATGATTAGCACACTCCAATTTCTGTACATGTGCTCCCCATACTGGGACCTTTTCCTGAATTTTGGCGTACACAGAGCTGTCCCCATCACCAATCATCCTCATGTAACGAACACCATGAACTGACTCCGCCTCTAAAAATCCTTCCAGTATTATATCGGACTCCATTGCCTGGGAGCTTTCAGTCCAGTTTTTAAAACAGACATGGTTTTTAGGCTCTGTGTTGATACTATGGGCACGTGAGCAAATACAACACTGCTTGTTTCTAATGCCCATATATAGCAATTTCTGTGTAACTGCGCCAAATATTACACCAACCCCACCGAAGGCATTGTATGAATGCTTGTGCGTTCGCTTTGACCACCCCCCATCACATATAATTGTTATGGCCGGGACACCATCATGTAAATCGCCCCTTTCAAGTGCCAGTCTTCTCTCCTCAGCACCAGCCTTTAAAGTTTCTTCTTTTACAACCTCTTCCCACCATGACCCAATCTCATGCTCAATTGCAGAAAACATTTTCTCTGTCATTTGCGGCGCATTCATGGTAGACAGTTACTCATTTAAATGAGATGGTCCACCTCCTGATGTCACTGATCCCCACACAGCTCTAACATTAATGTCAAAATTGCCATTAGTCTGTTTGGAACTGGTTTCGATTTGAAATTCTTTCTTACAACCATTACACCTTGCCAAAAGAATACTAAACAATCCATTCTTTCCAATTTCTGAACATAAAGTAACTGGTTCTTTCCCTTCTCTTGCTAATTCTTCGGCCTGTACACATAGACATGCATGCATTGTTATATCCATGACATTATCTTTTAAAAGTTCTAAATTCATAATGCGGTATCCCGTTAATGGCTGACGGTGCAAAACAAACTTCAGTGATGTCCGACCTAATCTACAAAGCTTGGAATTATTAAGTTTCACAATAGGCATTCTTCGGAAAATAAATTTCGTGTAGTATTTGCCATTTCTCCTGGTGATTACCTTCCGTACCAACTGGTAAGATCTAAATTTCCGTGGATCGGAAGCATATATTTTACCTCTTTCTTCAATTTTTAAAGTCTTCTTGTTCACTTCTTTTTTATACGTTGTAGAATTTCGTCCTGTAGGCTGTCCAAATTGTCTGCGTCTAGCATTTCTTTTCTCTTTCCTATATACTCCCATACTTAAATCCAATTATATCACTTGCAGAAAACTATTATAATTCTACTTTCACTTTTTTGTAAAATAAAACACTTTTCACTGTAATGCACTTCCAAAGAAATGAAACTATTTCATATCGAAATACTGAAAACACCGCATGTTGCGTATGACACACCTTATATGTTGAAATTATATCTGCACGCTTACCCACTGGTGCGAACGTGTTTGTTTACTAGCTGTAGTACGCTTTAAAAAGCCCGATACCTACCTTATTGTAACAGATCGAGTAAATTAAACCATAAAATCTATTAAAACTAACTTATGGTTACCTTTCTCAGACATACACTTCTCAAAACTGCTAACTACACCGCTCACGTTTTGGGTTATATATATCGATGGGTTGAATGTTTTTCAATAAAATAAAAAGGAAATACCAATTCAATCATTTTTACATCATTTCATTTTATTTTTTTCATGGGCAATGCTAGAACTAAACCACAATAAGCAATTACAAACGACCCATGTAAACACTAAAGTCACACTTTTCCATATCTACATGTAGATATGGGAAAAGTGTGACTTTAGTGTTTACATGGGTCGTTTGTAATTGCTTATTGTGGTTTAGTTCTAGCATTGCCCATGAAAAAAATAAAATGAAATGATGTAAAAATGATTGAATTGGTATTTCCTTTTTATTTTATTGAAAAACATTCAACCCATCGATATATATAACCCAAAACGTGAGCGGTGTAGTTAGCAGTTTTGAGTAGTGTACTTACCCAAACTGAACCTTTTTACGCTGTTAATCTTCGAAAGTTCATTTTTTCGGGAAAGTTATTGTGGTACCGGATACGGCTATGACTTCTACCGGATGTGAATGCGCGAAAGGAACTAGTTATATTTTTATTTTGTTTTTTACCAAAAAAGTAACAAAATTACACAATGTTAGTGTTATTATTTATTTATAATTAATGTATAATTAAAAATATATCACTTTAAAAAAATAGAAATCATTTAAATAAGTCGCCCTTACACCCGATAGTGCTTTGTTTTTATCCTTGTCAAGATTGCAATAGTGACTAGTCTCTATCATGCAGACACACTCAAGCTGACTGCGAGAAGTCTCGCGAGAGGTCAGGATGATCGAGACTAAATAGTGACATGTATCCGAGATGCGCACATTTTATGCGGAATAATTTCAATGCAGTTATTCGGTTCAATGAATGAAGCAGCGTGAATCAGGGCTGTCATGAAGAACATTTTATGATACTTTACAGGTGATCAAAGTGTTTTTTTTGCACAATACCCATGAAATTATAATCTTAACTAAACGGTTTAGTAAAGTTGTGACCTATCGGCATCGAGATGTTCGTTAAACATAACTTTACACTGCGTTCAATGTTTGTTTACATTTTTTATGAATGAAAAAAATGGATGCTAAATGGATGTACGAAATTTGACAACACCACCACACTTATTTACGAATTACTAAGGATGTAGGTGGAGTTAAGCTAAAAAGCTCTAAAAGATTCTTGGAAAGTGTCATATCTGTATAATAACATTTCACAAGTGCATACAATATGTACGGTTAAGTAGATTGGACGCATGTTCAAATCCCTATTGTTTTTTTAATTTATTATGCAATTAGTAAATAATTTTAATTTGTAATGCTTTTAAGTTACTCTCACGTTAAACATTTAAAAGAAAATATGAGTTTTGCTTAAAGAGAATCTTTATTAAAAGAAAACAATCCTAAATTGCTTTTAACCACCCCCACCCACTTTGTAAAGTATGCGTACCCTTAATGTGTTTTAATTAATTTTATCTTGTGGAACATGGTTATGCCTAAAGTAGATGGAAGGTGTGATAGCACATGTAACTGTAGTGAGTCAGTTTTGCTGATACCGTGTGGACACAAGTTATTGGTGAATTTGTAAATATGTGGCGTAGTTGAATTGGTCATGCCTGTGTGGCAAGTATAGTGTAATAGCGTGAGTGTTAACCTGTGTGGTTAAGTAGAGTTATTCCTTGACTGTGTGTCCAATATAATTGGAATAAGTAGCCTGTGTGGCAATGTGTAATTAGCATCCTGTGTGGTTATTTGCCTGTGTGGCTCATTAATTTCCTGTGTGGATATACTCAGTGAACTTTCCTGAAGCATCCTGTGTGGTTATTTGCCTGTGTGGCTCATTAATTTCCTGTGTGGATAAACTCAGTGAACTTTCCTGTGTGGATATTTTGACCGTGTAAACTAGTGACGAGCTGTGTATGACTTGTACAGACTATGGCGTAACGGTGTATTTATTTTAACATTGAATAACTTTGATAAATGTTAGTAGTTAGACTTATAATCAAGTGCATTCGTGTAATAGTGTGATTGCTAAAGTTCCGTATGGTGTGTCAGTAATATTATACTGGAAATTGGATGTATATGCTTGAAATATAGTAGAGAAAATATATATTGCGTTGTCAGTAGTTGCTTTATCCATCTGCTCTAAAAGAAGCCGGGAGCACGATTATTGCCATTATAAATTATAGTGGAAATAATTGTGACAAATGGGGGCTCGTCCGGGAGTGTTTTGCTTTATTGTAATATATTATAACAAAATTCGGTAGATTGGATTCTGGAACTATTGTCAACTTATGTGACTTAGCTTTTGCATTGTATATACTCAACATTGTGTAACAATGGAAAGGTTTGGTGAGTTAGGAAAGGAGTTGGGTTTGAGTAGCAAAGAATTGCTAGATTTTGTTAGAGAGGAGAGTGTAAAAGCAGAAAAGAAGGAAAGCGAAAGATTAGAACAGGAAAGAGAAGAGCGAGTGTTAGAGAGAGACATGAAAAGAAGGCAGCTTGAGCATAAAACGAGAGAGAAAGAATTAACATTAGAGATGGAGAGAATGAAACTTGCAAGGTTTAGTAGTGGCTCAGGGGTCAAAGGGTCAAGGGTAAAAGCAAAGCTGCCAAAGTTGCCTCCATTTAACGAGAAACAAGACAGTATGGATGCGTACTTAAAACGTTTTGAACGTTTTGCTGTAAGTGCTTCATGGGAAAAAAGAGACTGGGCCACAGTTACTCCAGATTCTGGAAAAGGTAGTACTCCTGTCCCATTTAACCCCAAACCTAGCAGTGATAGTAAATACACTTTTCCTTCACACAGAAATTTCCAGGGGGAAAAAGGGAGGCAATGTTACATTTGCAGAGATAGTAGTCATGTAGCCAAGGATTGTCCTAGGAATTTAAGTAACCAAAAGGTTATAGTAGGAGCTGTAGCTGTAAATAGAGGTAAAGGTAGGCACATCAGTAGGGCTTCTGGTGTCCGTCGAGGTGGCCATAGAGGTAGAGGTCATGGAGATAGAAACATTGACAGAGATTACGGCAATGCTCAGGATAATGACAGGAGTGGAAATGTAGGTTGTTTTGTTCAGAGAGGTGTTACATGCAGAGAGTCGGAAAGGATTAGTCTAGGAGAAGAAGGTGAGTTGCCAGTTGTTTCGGAATTAAGTTCCAGAAAGGGGTACAAAGTAGACAATATGCTTGTTGCCAAAGGGTTGGTAAATGAAAAAGAAGTTATTGTTTTGCGTGATACTGGTTGCTCCAGTGCTGTTGTCAGACGTGACTTGGTCGATAAAGATAGTGTGTTCTCATAGATGGTACTGTTAGGAGATTTCAAATAGCCAGAGTATTCGTTGATACTCCGTTTTTCGCTGGTGAGATTGAGGTTCTGTGTGCAGAATACCCAGTGTATAATCTGATCATAGGAGTTTTGAGAAGTGATCAGTTAGTATCAGTATATTTGTGACATTTCTATAGTTAAAATATAGGAATTTTAACTTAAGCAGGGGTTTTTTGTCACAAAATTTATCAGTACCTTCAATACTTTGATTCAGTGTGTATTGGTTATTTTTAGTCAGTGTAGTATACTGGTTTACCTATGTTACGGGTGAACGATTTTTCATCCAGGTAAGATAAAGCTTTACATGTAGATAGTTTTAAATCTGTGTAGTGGTCATTCGCTAACTGGACAGCAAGCTGAGAACATGTAGATTAGAGAAGAGGTGTACATGTGTTGGTTGGAAAGTCTTCAAAGTTTCCAGAATACTGTAAGTTTTCCCTCTGGCCATTTAGCGTAGTATAGGCATTTAATTCGCGTGGAATGAAATGTCAATTTTGCTTTTAATTATTGCAGTAGAGTAGTTTATTTAGTTCCCTCCTTTTAATTTTGTAGGTGGCTATTATCTGGGGTCCGATCAGACCATAGAAGGCAGAGAGGGCTTGATAGTTAGCAGCCAAATACCCTAGTCCCATTTCGGTTCCACGTTTTCCCAAAAGAGTTGTGCTATTAGCCGGAACCCTTTTAAACTACACTTCACGGTGGAAAACCGAATTGGCCAGTTGAGAGGAGACATAACTTTCACCATGTGGGGTCCTATCAGTCTAGAAGCTGGCGTGGTTGGAAAGTCTTCAAAGTTTCAAGAATACTGTGGCTTATATCTGGGGTCCGAGTAGACCATAGAAGGCAGAGAGGGCTTGATAGTTAGCAGCAAAATACCCTAGTCCCATTTCGGTTCCACGTTTCCCCAAAGGAGTTGTGCTATTAGCCGGAACCCTTTTAAACTACACTTCACGATGAAAAACCGAATTGGCCAGTTGAGAGGAGACATAACTTTCACCATGTGGGGTCCTATCAGTATAGAAGCTGGCGTGGGGTTTAATGTGTTTTAATTAATTTCATCTTGTGGAACATGGTTATGCCTAAAGTAGATGGAAGGTGTGATAGCACATGTAACTGTAGTGAGTCAGTTTTGCTGATACCGTGTGGACACAATTTATTGGTGAATTTGTTAATATGTGGCGTAGTTGAATTGGTCATGCCTGTGTGGCAAGTATAGTGTAATAGCGTGAGTGTTAACCTGTGTGGTTAAGTAGAGTTATTCCTTGACTGTGTGTCCAATATAATTGGAATAAGTAGCCTGTGTGGCAATGTGTAATTAGCATCCTGTGTGGTTATTTGCCTGTGTGGCTCATTAATTTCCTGTGTGGATATACTCAGTGAACTTTCCTGAAGCATCCTGTGTGGTTATTTGCCTGTGTGGCTCATTAATTTCCTGTGTGGATAAACTCAGTGAACTTTCCTGTGTGGATATTTTGACCGTGTAAACTAGTGACGAGCTGTGTATGACTTGTACAGACTATGGCGTAACGGTGTATTTATTTTAACATTGAATAACTTTGATAAATGTTAGTAGTTAGACTTATAATCAAGTGCATTCGTGTAATAGTGTGATTGCTAAAGTTCCGTATGGTGTTCCAGTAATATTATACTGGAAATTGGATGTATATGCTTGAAATATAGTAGAGAAAATATATATTGCGTTGTCAGTAGTTGCTTTATCCATCTGCTATAAAAGAAGCCGGGAGCACGATTATTGCCATTATAAATTATAGTGGAAATAATTGTGACAAATGGGGGCTCGTCCGGGAGTGTTTTGCTTTATTGTAATATATTATAACAAAATTCGGCAGATTGGATTCTGGAACTATTGTCAACTTATGTGACTTAGCTTTTGCATTGTATATACTCAACATTGTGTAACAAAGGAAAGGTTTGGTGAGTTAGAAAAGGAGTTGGGTTTGAGTAGCAAAGAATTTCTAGATTTTGTTAGAGAGGAGAGTGTAAAAGCAGAAAAGAAGGAAAGCGAAAGATTAGAACAGGAAAGAGAAGAGCGAGTGTTAGAGAGAGACATGAAAAGAAGGCAGCTTGAGCATGAAACGAGAGAGAAAGAATTAACATTAGAGATGGAGAGAATGAAACTTGCAAGGTTTATAGTAGTGGCTCAGGGGTCAAAGGGTCAAGTGTAAAAGCAAAGCTGCCAAAGTTGCCTCCATTTAACGAGAAACAAGACAGTATGGATGCGTACTTAAAACGTTTTGAACGTTTTGCTGTAAGTGCTTCATGGAAAAAAACAGACTGGGCCACAGTTACTCCAGATTCTGGAAAAGGTAGTACTCCTGTCCCATTTAACCCGAAACCTAGCAGTGATAGTAAATACACTTTTCCTTCACACAGACATTTTCAGGGGGAAAAAGGGAGGCAATGTTACATTTGCAGAGATAGTAGTCATGTAGCCAAGGATTGTCCTAGGAATTTAAGTAACCAAAAGGTTAGAGTAGGAGCTGTAGCTGTAAATAGAGGTAGAGGTAGGCACATCAGTAGGGCTTCTGGTGTCCGTCGAGGTGGCCATAGAGGTAGAGGTCATGGTGATAGAAACTTTGACAGAGATTACGGCAATGCTCAGGATAATGACAGGAGTGGAAATGTAGGTTGTTTTGTTCAGAGAGGTGTTACATGCAGAGAGTCGGAAAGGATTAGTCTAGGAGAAGGTGAGTTGCCAGTTGTTTCGGAATTAAGTTCCAGAAAGGGGTACAAAGTAGACAATATGCCTGTTGCCAAAGGGTTGGTAAATGGAAAAGAAGTTATTGTTTTGCGTGATACTGGTTGCTCCAGTGCTGTTGTCAGACGTGACTTGGTCGATAAAGATAGTGTGTTCTCATATATTTTACTGTTAGGAGATTTCAAATAGCCAGAGTATTCGTTGATACTCCGTTTTTCGCTGGTGAGATTGAGGTTCTGTGTGCAGAATACCCAATGTATAATCTGATCATAGGAGTTTTGAGAAGTGATCAGTTAGTATCAGTATATTTGTGACATTTTTATAGTTAAAATATAGGAATTTTAACTTAAGCAGGGGGTTTTTGTCACAAAATTTATCAGTACCTTCAATACTTTGATTCAGTGTGTATTGTTTTTTTTAGTCAGTGTAGTATACAGGTTTACCTATGTTACGGGTGAACGATTTTTCATCCAGGTAAGATAAAGCTTTACATGTAGATAGTTTTAAATCTGTGTAGTGGTCATTCGCTAACTGGACAGCAAGCTGAGAACATGTAGATTAGAGAAGAGGTGTACATGTGTTGGTTGGAAAGTCTTCAAAGTTTCCAGAATACTGTAAGTTTTCCCTCTGGCCATTTAGCGTAGTATAGGCATTTAATTCGCGTGGAATGAAATGTCAATTTTGCTTTTAATTATTGCAGTAGAGTAGTTTATTTAGTTCCCTCCTTTTAATTTTGTAGATGGCTATTATCTGGGGTCCGATCAGACCATAGAAGGCAGAGAGGGCTTGATAGTTAGCAACCAAATACCCTAGTCCCATTTCGGTTCCACGTTTCCCCAAAGGAGTTGTGCTATTAGCCGGAACCCTTTTAAACTACACTTCACGGTGGAAAACCGAATTGGCCAGTTGAGAGGAGACATAACTTTCACCATGTGGGGTCCTATCAGTCTAGAAGCTGGCGTGGTTGGAAAGTCTTCAAAGTTTCCAGAATACTGTGGCTATTATCTGGGGTCCGAGTAGACCATAGAAGGTCGAGAGGGCTTGATAGTTAGCAGCAAAATACCCTAGTCCCATTTCGGTTCCACGTTTCCCCAAAGGAGTTGTGCTATTAGCCGGAACCCTTTTAAACTACACTTCACGGTGAAAAGCCGAATTGGCCAGTTGAGAGGAGACATAACTTTCACCATGTGGGGTCCTATCAGTATAGAAGCTGGCGTGGGGTTTAATGTGTTTTAATTAATTTTATCTTTTGGAACATGGTTATGCCTAAAGTAGATGGAAGGTGTGATAGCACATGTAACTGTAGTGAGTCAGTTGTGCTGATACCGTGTGGACACAATTTATTGGTGAATTTGTAAATATGTGGCGTAGTTGAATTGGTCATGCCTGTGTGGCAAGTATAGTGTAATAGCGTGAGTGTTAACCTGTGTGGTTAAGTAGAGTTATTCCTTGACTGTGTGTCCAATATAATTGGAATAAGTAGCCTGTGTGGCAATGTGTAATTAGCATCCTGTGTGGTTATTTCAATGATGATTTGGCCTGTGTGGCTCATTAATTTCCTGTGTGGATATACTCAGTGAACTTTCCTGTGTGGATATTTTGACCGTGTGTACTAGTGACGAGCTGTGTATGACTTGTACAGACTATGGCGTAACGGTGTATTTATTTTAACATTGAATAACTTTGATAAATGTTAGTAGTTAGACTTATAATCAAGTGCATTCGTGTAATAGTGTGATTGCTAAAGTTCCGTATGGTGTGTCAGTAATATTATACTGGAAATTGGATGTATATGCTTGATATATAGTAGAGAAAATATATATTGCGTTGTCAGTAGTTGCTTTATCCATCTGCTCTAAACGAAGCCGGGAGCACGATTATTGCCATTATAAATTATAGTGGAAATAATTGTGACATAATGCACTAATGGATGTCAGGTGATCAGCGGAAAGTGTAAATAATGTGGGTCCCACAGTGTTTACAAATAATAAATAAAACTTGTTTTTTTTTCAAACTCACGAATGTAAAAATCAGTTATTTGGCTATGCTCAATATCTGCTTACTTCCGGACAGTGTCCCTTTAAAAAAATAGATAAAAAGAGCGAAGTACTTTCTGTTATAAAATATATTGTATATACGTGAAATCGATTTTATGGCAGCAATTTCACGTTGGTAATTTATGGCAAAATCTATACATTTAGGTCTAAGTTTCAAGCGTTTTCTATAGAAGACAGTGTAAATAAAAAGTTCCCCGACTTGCAATATTCTCTAACAAATAAGGCAGCATTAAGAGGCAATATAAGTACAACACATAAATGATCAGGTATAAAGGCCTAGAAGCCACAATGGAAGTACTCATTCATCATAGGATCCACAATCTGTCAGGTCATCATACAATCGAAGAGAAAAGCATAGTGACGAATGTAAATGGGTCAACCGCTAAACATGTAGTGCGTTACAACATGATCGAGTCATAATCTCTTTAAATAACTTTGCATGAAAGTGATCATGACCAAGGATCTTACGGAGTTTGTAAAAATCAAGTCATTATAGAAGTCAGGTTGTGATAGTCCCTTGTCGCAGAAGATTTATTAAATTACTTTTATATTTTTAAAAGTAGATCAGGGTTACAAATATAACATTTGCAAAGGGTTTTCGAAATGTATGATAGCAGTAGTCTTAGCATATTTGTGTTTTACTTATATTGCCTATTGATGCTGCCTTGTTGGTTAGAGATTAGATCATGGCGGGGATTTATTTATTTACACTGTCTTGTTTTAATGGGATGACAGTAGGGTAAGTGTGAGGTTTGGCACACTAGAACCGGTTTAAACCCCCAGTGGCCTACTTTGCCACTGACCGTTCCAAGGCGGTAGCCCTGTTATCAACCCTTTTGTGTTTGTGATGTCTTTTGTATTAATTATTACTTTTGCCTTCTTGTTTGTCTGTTTGCGTGTTTGTTTCTGTGCTTTGTGGTTGACTGTCCTCCTTGAATACTACTTTCCCTGTCCGATCTTTTTATATTTCTTTGAACTTGGGTCCTCCGGGGTTTCACGTCCACTGGGTCACGCCTAGATAAATCGACAAATGAGATCGTCATGGACATATTGTCAATATCTTGATTGTGGTAAGATGTCCAATTACGTGCTAAGTTACTCATTAATAGCCCGTATATACATGTAATTGCATTTAATATCACTTTTGATATTTCTAAAATAATGTGGACGTTGAATTGTGTGATGAATTGTGAGTGTAATTATGGACATATATACATGTCACTGGAATCGTCAACTATTTGAAATAAGTATTTTCAGTGCATGTTTCCCCCGTGTGGTTGCCGGGGTGGAATATCACCACTGCAATCACACAAAAACACACTGTCACATGCAAAGGGATAGGATCCCCTCCCACGAGGGGTAGGATCCCCCTCCCACCATTCATATCCATTTGGTCATTTTCTTGCTCATTCAAGGTCTTTAACATTTAACCGCGTATGCAAACGTGGAAACGTGGCTCTATCGTAAATGGAGTATCTACTGCAGAATTTGCGGCAACTCTGCAGTTCTTCAGGTAAGAAGATTCTAGGCCCATTCTCCATATGTTATCTTGATGTTAATGGAGCATGAGCCTGGCACGTTCATACCTGATAGGCGCCATATAACCTTTCATCTGTTTTTGCGCCTTAAAACCAAATGCAATTCATTCAGTGCATGTTTACAACTTACGGCAGATACGGATTCAGGATTTGAGATGGAGGCGTAATTTTCTACTATTTCAGAATACTTTGGAACGTCAAGCAATGGCTCTGTCGAGAACCTTGCTATAGGTCTCACACCACATTTCGATTTTACTGTATTGGCCAAAGGCAGTAAAGTCCAATTTTTCATTCTGAATCAAGCATTTACAGTCTTAAAGTATTTTCTTTGGAAAATACAATTACTGCTGCTCATAAAAATCCACAAAATCTGGTACATAGCCCACTTTTTTTTTATGTGCAGGCAAGGTACTCTTTTCGTCTTTCACTAAACAGTTTGCACCTAAATTCATACGCATTTTGAGTACCCACAAATGTGTCGCATTTTGCTGTCAGTGTCGTCTAATAGCTGTTCATCCAATCTCACACTATTGTTTTCTCACCTGCAACAAGAAAAGAAAATATCCATGGGCTGTTATTAAAATATCTCAAACCGAAGAACACACCCCTAATTGTTATGGTGTAAGTCTCATCCTACAGTCACATGTAAGGGAACTAAGTGTGTAGTGAGACATTCAACTAACTTGTTTTTATAGATACTTTTGTCATAGATTACATAACATTACGGCTCAAAATGCAACATGCATCAGTTTGCTTCGTGCCATATTCATGGAGCGAAAAAATCAGGAATTTTAATATATATCAAGAGTAGAAAATATTCAGTAACTTTTGTATTCTGAGAGATTGTGTTCTTAAATTATGTGGGATTTGTGTTGGATATGTATATAATCTAAAAAAGTGTGATCTGTATCTTTCGGGCTGTGTTTCTTAATTTATTAATTGTTCACCTATGACCATATATGATTTTTTTTTTTTTTTTTTTTTTTTAATAAATGATGCTTTCTGAAACAGAAGTAGTGGTTAGACTTATTTTCTAGTCAAAAATAGTTTATTATATTACCTGTCCTACAATGTCGTTAAAGGCCATTCAAGTTGATGTCATCACAGGCATGGCTCCAATAAAACAAGCCCTCCCTTCAACTCTCAAATTGGCATCTACTACCAACTTCCTGTATAAAAAGATAAAATGGCCTTTACTTAGCACATGATTACAATATTGATAATAATGTCGTTATTATTATTTGAAAACCCAAATGTAGGGAAAAATCAGAAAAAAATATACCCAACAGTGATTTAAAAGGGGAATACATACATAAAACCAGCATGGGAGTTAACTAGGAAACACTAAATGACACCACAACTTGCGAAAAGCAGAAAAACTACCGAAAACCACCGGCATGCAGATTAGTTTTCAAGAAATTATCACAATACAGATAACGCTACCAAATGTATATGAACAGCGCTTAGCTTAAACATCTATGAAATTATAACAATCGGTATATTTCATAAAATGTCTGTCAATTCCATGTTATAGCGAAACTGTTAATCAATCGCACTGAAACGCATTGCATGCACTTTATACATAGTTGTTGAATTCATCTCAAATTACTTTCAGTCAGTCAGTCAGTCAGTCACAAAACATTTTCCAAATGAAAATCAGTGATCAACTGCTTGAGACCGACTGCGGTGCGTCTTCATACGACACTGTACACCTACTCAAAGCAATGAAAATTGAATGCAGACCATTCGCATCAGAGCGAAAAAGATAGCAGCATAATACTATCATAATGCAGCACAACACATAACATGCCAAAAATAAATTCAGTACAGATCTGCGAAAAACATATCCAGGCGACACAGGCAATCTTTACCGTGAATAATGATAGAACCAGAATTTAATGTTTTATTATGACGCGAAATTCACTTGAATTTCAATGAACACATGTAACTCGCGTACAGTTTTTTTTATTTAAACATATATATTAGCACAGTTTGTTTTCTTAGTGCAAAATAACATTTATAATCATAATTCAGAACCGAAAACACGTTTAACGCCATTTTTTAATTTACGTAAAAAGAGACGATGAAGAATGTAACAGTACATTAAAGTTTTGTCTGGATTTTTTTCCCCTATAATAAACGGACACACAATATATTGGATGTTTATTATTCGACATGACGCGAAATTTGTATGAAATGCGCATGAAAAAATATCACGAGAGAACAAATTGCCTGCATACAAATGGAATGCAAGAAATAAGATGGATACATTAAAAGCTGGAACTCCTCATTCAGCTAACACCAAGCAAGTAACAATTTCGTGTCTCTACAAATGTGCAACTGCACACGACAAATCTTCACCAAAAGAAAAAGGTTGTCAGAAAACTTCAAAGCAAATAAGTAAGAACGACTAAGTTAATAAACATATTAGATGAACATTCTCGACAAATAAGACACACCAAACAGCGGTTTTGAAATTTGTTGCACTGCATAAGTGGGTGGGGTATGTTTCTAATATTGTCAATAGCTGAAATAAATAATTTGCTATACAAACACATATCTGTTAGATGTCATATGGAATAGTGTCGGTACATTGTATCAATTTGAACCCAACCGAGACGAGAACTAAACTTCCAGAAACAATTTATCGACTAGCAAGCACAAACTTGGCAAATACAATCGAATATCCATATGTCGTGGAATAGTTGATACTGCATGTACATGTGTAAACACTGACATATGTACTGAAAAAATTTATATTGCGTTTTATCAGGATGTTTCATCGCCTGGAATCCATATCGACATTACAGAAGTGATTTGGGAGTTCACTACAAACAGTATACACAAAATAATCCATGTTTATCAAAGTATAGTCCATTTTCATGTGCTAAATCACTAATTTATGACCAAATCTAACTGAAATACATTGCAATTCACCATGAAATGTTCAATTCAACTTTTTCACACAGTTGAAAACATGAAACTCAGAAATATTGATCTGTGTAAATGAAAGCTGTACTGAAAGCGTCTGGCTGATTGTTTCTTCAAGGTCTCACACCACACTTTTATTTTACTGTGTTGGTCATAGGCAGTCAAGTCCAATTTTCCATTCTGAATCAAGCATTTACAGTCTAAAAGTATTTTTTTTGGGGAAAGTTACTGCTGCTCATAAAAATCCACAAATCCACTTTGTTTTCTTTTTAATGTGAGTGGTGGCAGGCAAGGTATTCTTTTCGGCTTTCACTAAACAGTTTGCAACTAAATTCATACGCATTTTGAGCACCCACAAATGACTTATTGCTGTCAGTGTCGTCTAATCGCTATTCATCCAATCTCACACTATTGTTTTCTCACCTGCAACAAGTAAAGAAAATATCCACGGGCAATTATTAAAATATCTCAAACCGAAGAACACACCCCTACTTTTTATGGTGTAAGAATCATCCTACAGTCAAATGCAAGGGAGGTAAGTGTGTAGTGAGACCTTATAAAACCAATAATATATAAACATGTTACATGTATTTTATTAGTCCCATACCGGTTTTTTCAGCAGACAAAGCTTTTAACAATAGAATTATTGTCTGACGACTACATTATATCAATACTTTGAATGCTGAGCTAACGAGCACTTCTGCTTATCTAACTACACCTCTGCTGGAGATGGACATTGTTTCCCAGCATGTCACTTTTATGGAGACTATAAAGGTTTCTATAATTAGTAAGCAGACGAAGCTCCCTACAATGTACTGGATACCCAAACTTCACAAAATTCCTTACAAAGCACGTTTTATCGCTAATTCTAGTTCATGTACCACGACCAATATATCAAAACTAATGACTTCCTGGCTTTCCGCGATTAAAGAACATATTGTGAGATATTGCGGAAAGGCCTTCGAGAACTCAGAAATCAATCTGTTTTGGTCTATCAAAAACTCTGGAGAAGTTCTTGACAAACTACGGTGTAAGCATTTTCATGCATCTCCTCTAAGCACCTACGAATTTTCTACACTGTATACTACACTTCCACATCATCTTATCAAAGAAAAATTGCTTCAGCTTATTCAGAAGACATTTGTTAGAGAAAGTACAACTTTTATAGCTTGTAATAATATCAGGGCTTTCTTTACTAACGTCCCCATTGATAAGTATAATATGTGGACTTGTACTGATGTTTGTAGAGCCTTATCTTTTCTTCTGGATAACATCTTTATAAGATACGGTAAAACTAGTTACCGCCAGGTTTTTGGTATTTCTATGGGTACTAACTGTGCGCCACTTGTTGCAGATTTGTTTTTGTACTGCTATGAAAGAGGTTTTATGTTAAGTTTGTCACCTGCTAGACAGGGTGAAATTATTGATGCCTTTAATAATACTTCTCGGTATATTGATGACATACTCAATATTGATAATCCGTTTTGCTCATATGGTTACTAACATTTATCCACCAGAGCTCACGTTGAATAAAGCCAACAGTTCGGATACTGTAGCAGCATTTCTCGATCTTCATCTCTCGATTTCAAATGATTGTATTCATACTAAAATCTATGATAAGAGAGATGATTTCAATTTTAACATCGTTAACTATCCACACCTGGATGGAGATGTACCTCGTGCTACCTCATATGGGGTGTATATCTCCCAGCTCATTCGATTTGCTAGAGCGTGTAATGATGTTATAGACTTCAATGATCGTAATCAAGTTATTACAAGTAAACTTCTTCAGCAGGGTTTTCGATATCACAAACTACGTAGATCTTTCTCTAAATTCTACCGCCACAACGAGGGCCTGCTGGAAAAGTACAACACCAACCTTAAAACACTTCTGCGACTAGGCATATCACAACCCTCATTTTATGGAGATGTGGTCTATAAACTTAAAGTGGTCTGACGGGTTTCCTGACCGCTTTACAAATTTAATCAGGAAGTTCGTCAAAAAAGGATATAACCCCTTGGTTTTACAGCGCACTGCATGTTTAGTGATTGACCCCTCTACAGTCAGACATTACGCTTCACTTTTCAATTGTGCGATGACTGGACTACCTCTTGGGATTCTATGATTATACCTACTGAAACCCCAACTAAGGGAGGTGGGTGCATGAGCTTTCGTCCCTCGGGTTTTCTGGTCGTACCTTAGATTGGTTTTCTCTTTAGCTGCAACTACTATGGTTGTTCAGTACGATTCTGGATACATCCTGAGATGTTTATTTTGTATGTATATCTTTAGTTGGTTTCTCTGGATGTGGACGTTATTGTTAGAGATTTCCTTTTGATGGGATGTAGTCTTGTTTACACTGTCTTGTCTATTTGGGCTGAAGACAGGATAATAGCGAGGATTGTGCGCATATAAAATCGATTCAAGCTAACCAGTAGGCCTTATTGCCTACTGACCGTTCCAAGTCGGTAACCCTGTCTTCACCACCCTTTCTGTTGTTTTCTGTCTCTTTCATTGTAGTTTCAAGTCCTTGTTTGCAGTACAGTGCGGACCTACGATGCCATTGCGACGGGCGCTGTTGTTTCTATAGGACTCTGTATATCATTTTACACCGGAGGGTACTATAGGTCTACCCCTGTCTGTCTACCCGTCCGTACATTCGGATCCTATGATCTGTAAGAATTAATTGTTCCCCGGTGATATAATTATCACGGTGGCGAAACCACGTGACTTTTTGATAGGGTATTCAGCAAAAAAGTATAAACCCGTTCGATTCAGGTATGTGTTTGCTTCATAACTTCATTTAAATAATTGTGTTCACCTAAAGCGCACATACCTGTAAAACCCGAGGTCTTCTCTCCGCTTGAAAAGGTAAACAAAAGGTAATCCATGTTGATGTCCATATTCGTCCAGTACTTTCCAAAAATGCACACGGTCATAGATTTCTTCAATATCCGAGACTTTAGTTGGGCTAATCTCCGGAAGTACTGGATGCATCAGTTTATTTTTTGCGGCGGAGGAAATAAATCACTTTGGACGGGTACTTGCGTTTTAGCTGAGTACAATTCGTTAAATATTAAGAAAGTTATGAAGCAAAAACCTGATTCAAGCTTACAATTGTTTGAGTGACTGAAACGATTAAAAGGTCAATTGGTTTCGCCACCGTGATTAAACTAGAAGGGTGTTGGCGGTCGATATTTTTCTACCTCTACCACAGAAAATCGACCGAACATATGTTGGAAATGACATACAGCACCATACCAAAAGCAAACTAATTAGATCTCTGTGTGCCAGTGTGTGATATTACAAATATTTGAAGTAATTTCAAATCAAGATCAGCCTCTGCGACGTAACTTTCAGTACTCCCTGGAGGATCAAGTAGAGAAATTACTACTTTAATAATAAATTATATTGCTTTATGAACAAATACATACACTGCCAGGCTGTTGGTCTATTTAATAATTTCATTATGTTTGTGATTTATGTATCTCATGTTTAGCAACACGTCGATCAACGTGAATTTTTATTAAAGCTCTTCCAGTGTCAATATCTAACTAAATAATAAACAGAGTCAACTGACGAAATAAACGAAAGCACCCGGTATCAATAATATATTGTATTACCATTGATATTGCCAATAAAACAAAACCAAAAGAGTATTTAGTGAACACCATTTTTACCAAACTGAAATGGAGATAATTTCGAAATAATTAATTTGGTGTCACTACTTTCACTTCTTAATTTAAAGGGAAATCAATCTTAATATTTTAAAACTCTTACCGTCCGATTAGTTTTTCTTCATAACTTGTATTTGTTTAATCATTAATATAAATTATAATAAAGAATAGTTAATATTTTTGCATATTACTGATTGCTGATTATATTGCTCCAATAATAGTTTCACAACATAGAAGAATAAGAACAAGAGGTAAAATATGGCATGTGGAAGCATTTCTGGATAAAATAATGGCTCTTATGCATGGGTTGTCATCATAAAATTCCCTTTTAAAAAGTGCAACCCCCCAACACTCCCCCCACCACAAAACAACAACAACAACAACAAAAAAAGAATAACATCACCCACAACATAAATTTAAACCATTGACTAACAACCAATTGAATCAAACTCACAATTTTAATTTTAAAATATATCATAATAATAATAAACATTAAACTGAAAAAAAAATAAAAAATTGTCCTATTGTCAACCCTTTTGTGTTTGTGATGTCGTTTGCATTTTTTGTAACTTTTGACTTCTCGTTTGTCTGTTTACTTGAACAACCAACAATTACAAAGAACATGTAATAATAAAAACATAAATACACACTTTTTAAAATAGTTTTCTTTAACAATCAAAATATTAATTTAAAAATGGAGAATTAAAATAAATAATAAATTTGAACACACGAACCCCGTTCCCAATATAGCAGCATATTTAAGAACATCAAGGACCATAACTCTGGTGTTACTGGTCTGATCTGGCTGTTTTTTTAAATTATCCGAGCTTTTCCTTGATACAAAGACACTGACATACTGTTTGGTAAAGATCAAATATAAATGAAGGCCCTATTGTGTTAAAAATCAAAAGTTAACGACAGACCAGACAACTCGCCATCCCATATGGTCTGCTGCCTTCGGCGAGTAGAGCTAAAAATGGAAACTCCACATTTTATTTAATTATATGAAAGCATTGATTAAGGTCAACATGAATCTGGATTAATAAATCCAGACGAGAATTTTAATGCTTGATAACCACTTCAAGATTGCCGTGTGTCCCTTTAAGTGTTGGATAGTTAAACTCATAGAACAAGCTTGAGAAAGAGAGCTTCATTTGATATTAACTCCTATATGCACAATCAGTTATTATGACTCAAACTGGCAGGAACCAATTAAAATAAAAATAAGTATAAAGTCGAACAGGAAAAGCAGCTTTCACAGAACACAGTAAACACCAAAAACACGCAAAAAAAATGACAAACATGAATGGCAATTTTAATCATGAATAAAGGCATATGACGTCACCAAAACTCACACTTACCCTACTGTTTTACAGTTCGCCACTATGCTTTCCTCTTTAATTGTACGATGACCGGACAGGCTGTGGACCCTATGATGACGCCTACCTAAAGCCAATTGGGACGGTGGCTTTGATGTTTGCCTATGATCTTTCTTGTCGTGCCCTTAATGGTTTATTCTCTTGTTGCTCTGGCTTCTGCCAAGTCACTGAGTACACCTTCATTGTGGTTTTCTAGGCTATTTTTTTTTTTGATTATATATAGGCATATTTGTGTTTTACTTATATTGCCTATTGATGCTGCCTTGTTGGTTAGAGATTAGATCATGGCGGGGATTTCTTTATTTACACTGTCCTGTTTTAATGTAGTGTAAGTGTGAGGTTTGGTGCACCCTAGGACCGGTTTAAACCCTCAGTGGCCTACTTTGCCACTGACCGTTCCAAGTCGGTAGCCCTATTGTCAACCCTTTTGTGTTTGTGATGTCGTTTGCATTTATTCTTACTTTTGACTTTTTTGTTTGTCTGTTTGCGTGTTTGTTTCTGTATTTTGTGGTTGATTGTGTCCTTGAATGCTACTTTCCCTGTCCGATCTTTTTATAATTATTTACCCTAATGTCATCCCAATAAAATGGGACAGCGTAAACAAAATAATCCCCGCCATGAACTATTCTCTTACCAACAAGGCAGCATTAATAGGCAATGTAAGTAAAGCAAAAAGATGACCGTATATATATATAAATACAAAAAAACAATAGCCTAGAAAGCCTCAAAGAAGGTAATCAGTTACTTGGCAGAAGCCAGAGCAACAAGTGAATAAACCATTGAGGGCAAGACAATACATGATTGCAGACAAACATCAAACGTCACCGTACTTTCGGGATTTAGGTAGACGTGATCATAGGGTCCACATTCCTGTCCGGTCATCGCACAATTAAATATGAAACCATAAGGGCGAACTGTAAATAGGTCCACCACCACCAAGCATGCAGTGCGTTGCAAAATGATAGGGTCAAAACCTCTTTTGATAAACCTTTTAGCAAGTTTAACAAAGATAGTATGAAAGTGATCATGACAAGGATATTAAAAAGTTTGTAAATCACGTCACCATATAAGTCAGGTTGTGATAGTCCCTGTCGCAGAAGAGTTCTTAAATTACTTTCATATTTGGAAAGAATATCAGGGTTGCGATAATACTAGTTTGCAAAGGTTTTACGAAGTTTATGGTAACGGCAGCCCTGGTAGAGTAGCTTTTTAGTTAAACAAAAATTACGAATATTAAAGTCCTCGAGTACAAGCTGTAGTAAAACGAAAATGTTGAGACACATAGACCCCATAAGAAGTTGCTCGGGGAACATCCCCATCTAAATGGAGATAATTAACAAAATCAAAATTCAAATCACCTCTTTTGTCATAGATTTTGGTATTTCAACTTTTTCAATAAAGAGATGTAAATCGAAAACAGAAGCGTTAATATCAGAAATATTGGCTTTGTTAATTTGAAGTTCTTGAATACGTATATCTTTTAAAAGTATATCTTTAATAATCTATTATCACATTTTGACCATGACTGAATAAAAAATAGCAGATGCCGAGTGACTTCTGGATGCTCCTGATTGGAACTAAAATTAAATTATGTAAATGTTTTGAATTCCATTTGATTTGCAAGAATGTACATCCTTGGTCACCATGAGTAAATATGCATAAGTAAATAATGTCATACTTAAGTTTTTTTTCATTTTTTTTTTCATTTTTTTTCAGTTATCTTTTGATAACCCATTTATTCAGATATCTTAATACATATTATCTGATATATATAAACAGAACATGCATATTAATATGTCAAGGTTAACAATTCATAGAATGAGTCTCGGGGGTATGTTATTTATATATATTATAAATATGTACCAAATTAAAATAAAAAAGTGTATAATAGTATATAATATACATGTACATCATGTACATATGGGGAACAGAAGACTCACTAAGTTTTCTGAAGTAGAATATGTTCTCTTAGATGGGCAGTTTTTTTATTCATTTAGTCCATTTTTTGAAATGCTCAACTGTCAACATCTTCGTCTTTCAGTCAAGTGTTTGTTGTTTTTTGTTCGTTTTAAGGATTTAAACTATTATTTTCATGTATTTTTGCCACATTTTTGTAAATAAATTTATTTTATTGTTTTTGGTAGCGATACATTTAAGAGATTTATACTGGTATCTAGGTCTGTTTTGTAAAGCGAGGATTGACAATGGTTTATTTAAGTGCTTTGATGAATATACGTAGTATTTAATTTCTAGCATAATTTGTAAATCGGCTGGAGAATAGGCATTTCCAATGTTAAAATAAAAATACATAGATCTTCTGTAAATAGTAATGTAATGTTATGTGCAGATAACCATATTTTTTAACTTGACTTAGAAAAATCTTAATTGCTTTACATGTCCATAACATATGGATTAAAGTTTTTTCTTGTTGGCAGTATGTACATAGAGGATTGTCTATAATTTTAATTGTATACAAATGTTTTTTATTTGAAAGAATTCTATGATTAATTTTTATTTGGAACCATTGTAAGGATGTACTTTAGTTATTTTTAAATTGCGCATTGTAAATATCTTCCCATGTTTCACTATCAATATGGTATACTTGTTCCCATTTAGCCTTTGAAGAAGTTGTCTCATCATTTTGATTAAAAATAGTATACATATATTTTCCCTCCTGTTGTTGATTTCATTATAGTGCATATATGATATGGCAGTACAGGATTTTGACATTTTGTTTCAATTAGAGTAATATTATATTTCATTAAATATGCTTTTATTGCATTTACCACACCATTGTATCAAATACAATTCACATTCCAACTGAGAGAGAAATTTGCCATCGTCTTTAAATGGATCATTAATATGAATAATTCCTTTATTATACCATGCTTTATAAAAAAATGGTTTTGCTCCAATTAAAATTTCGTCATTTAGAAATATAGAGATTTTCAAACAGTCTTCTTCAATTGAAGGTTTGTTCATTTTTTGAAATGTATTAAATAATTCTAGTACATCTGCCCAAAAAGGATTTGTCATTTGTTTTATTAATGCACTTAGATGATTGTTTCCTATGTTTATTATGTCTTTTATATTCATTTGTTCTTCAATTATAATTTTACAAATTCCTTCTTTTAGGATCATTCTTTTTATCCTTGTAACTTTAAGGTCCATATTAAATGCCTTAAGATGGATCATTTGTAACCCGCCTTCAAAGTAATGTTTGACAAGTACTGTATGTTTTATTTTTGAAAGTACTTCTCACAAGAAGTTATAAAATAATGAGTTTATTTCTTTAGTGATGATTACATTTGGATTTGGTAATGCGATAAATAAATAGTTTAATATAGAAAGTAATAATGATTTTATAACTGTTGTTTTCCCTAGCGGTGTTAAGACTCTTCTTTTCAAAATATAGATAAGTATTTCTATCTTTAATACTTTTGAATTGTTTTCGGTATTCAGTATTCAACTTATATATACGTTATGGCCCTTTTGTAATTTATGATAGAAATTTTCTTTAAATCAATATTAAATGTCATACTTAAGTTACTGTATAATCTACTGCATCGATTATAATGTCTATATGATGACTTACGCTTTCGTTATAATAATTGTTTTCGGTATTCAGTATTCAACTAAAAGCAATATAATATACTTTTAACAGTATTTTTCTCCCCCGACGCCGCAGTAGGAAGGGGTATGTAGTAATGCCCTCTCCGTCTGTCCGTACGTACGTTATTGCCCTTTTGTAATTTTAAACTTCCTATATATATAATTCCTGTCCGTTCAATAACTCGAGAACTACCAATGGGACTGCGATCAAATTTCACACAATGATAGAGGGCAATGAGAGGATATCATTTAAATTAGAGTTATTGCGCTTTGTAAATTTATACTTATAGTTCGTATCCGCTCCGTAACTTGAAAACTACTAATGGGATTGAAATTATAATTTCACGCAATAATAGAGGGCCATGAGAGGACATGCAGAGCACAATTACCATAACTCTGCTTTCCTTTAAATAGAGTAATTGCCCTTTGTAATTTGATACCTATAATTCGTGTCTGCTCCATAATTCAAAAACTACTTGTGCGACTGCAATAATATTTCACAATGATAGAAGGTAACGAGCGAAAGTGCAGAGTGCAAGGACCATAACTCTGTCATGATTTGAATTAGAGTTAATGCCTTTTGTAATTTGTAATGGAACTGCAATGAAATTTAAAACAAAGATAGGATAAAATGAGAGAAAGTACAGAGCGCAAGAAACATAATTCTGCCTTCATTTAAGGTTTAAAGTTATTGCTCTTTGCAATTTTAAACTTATAATTCGTGTCCGCTCTATAACTCGAAAACAACTTTTGGGACTTCAATGGAATTTCACACAGTGATAGAGGTATATGCAGTGGGAACGCCACGGACCTATTACATATCAGTTTTGTTCGCATTTTTACTCCGCGAACATGGACTATTTCTTTGTACTTTACGGTCTATTTTACGAATTTTCAATTAAAACAGACGCCATTTTTTTACACCCGAAATTGGACGCACTACGTCGGCGATCACTACGGGTACCTATGGAGTCTACCAACACGCGTACAGTGTTTCATACCGTAGATTATGTAAAAAGTATACCTTACCGGACGAAATAACGTCCCATTATGTGTCAACACGGTGCAGTGTTGTTGACAGGTCACCGTGACATAACTTGACACGTGACATAAATTGACATGTTGGTGCAAATTGGATTTGGGATTACTGTCTGCTGCTAAAGGTCCATTATCAAGGTATTTGTTTTGTCATTAAAATGTGTTTGTTAATAAACAGTACAGACCACTTTTATATCGTACATATTTAAACATTGGCCAAATATAGTGCCTAAAAAAGTGGTGTATACTGTATAATAGAAAGTTCATAATTTTCGTGTACTCCGATCTTTCCAGTAACTGGATGTGCTTTAAACTGTTGAACGTTTCGTGGAATAAAACAATTACTAGTAGAAATGCTATCATTGTCCCCCGCACCCCCCACCCAAGTACGGTAGGTGGGTGTGGGGGTAGATGGAGCTTGCATACCGAAAATAAGGAGAGGGTAAGGAAATAAGAAACACCCTCCACCCCCAACCCTCAGATGTATGAATGTAAATTGTTAGAGTTGTCTCTATATCGTTATGTTATCCCATTTTCTCGCACATTCGTGAATACATAACCCGATACAACTACCATTGAAACAATGTAAACTGCCATTGACATTTGACTGAAATCGGTCAGATTCATATTTATGTACAGTAGAGTTTTGAGACAAGGAAGTGATTTTGAATTTACATTTATTTACATTTACTAGATACTTTCTGTTGCGAAAAAAAAACGCTCCAAATTTCGAGAAAGTATACTTCACTTAAAAAAAAGCTTTTAAGGAGGTGGAGCTACTACGCTTGCATCCAGTGTTTCTCAAAAGAAATGACTATTCCATGGGCTGGAAATATGCTGTGAAAGTGGAACAATATTTTTAATGGATCTCCAATTCTGGCTACATTATATTTTAAATGTATAATGAATGATGAGAGATGTTTTTATTACAGTAATCGTGTAATTGAGCACAAGTAGTTCATGCTTTATTAGTCTCATACCGATCCGGACCGGAGGGGACTTTAAGTTTGCCCCCCGTACGTCCGTCAGTCAGTCCGTCAGTCAGTCCGTCAGTGCGTCAGTCAGTCAGTCTGTTTTTTTGTCCGGACTGTAACTTTGTCATGCATAGTGGTATTTTGAAATAACTTGGCATAAATGCTAACCATAATGAGACGGCGTGTCACGCGCAAGATTCAGGTCCGTAGCTCAAAGGTCAAGGTGACAGTTGGAGGTTAAAGGTCAGTCTGTTTTTGTCCGGACTGTAACTTTGTCATGCATTGTGGGATTTTGAAATAACTTGGCACAAATGTAGACCATAATAAGACGGCGTGTTGTGAGTAAGCTCTAGGTCCGTAGCTCAAAGGTCAAGGTCACAGTTGGCGGTTAAAGGTCAGAAATACGCTTGTCCGGGCTGAAACTTTGTTATGCATCGTGGGATTTTAAAATAACTTGGCACAAATGTTCACCATAAAAAAGACGGCGTGTTGCGCGTAATATCCATTTCCGTAGCTCAAAGGTCACGGTCACACTTGGAAGTTAAAGGTCAGAATTAGGCTTGTCCGTGCTGTTACTTTGTCATGCATTGTTGGATTTTGAAATAACTTGGCGCAAATGTTCACCATAATGACACGGAGTGTCGCGAGCAAGACACAGGTCCATAGCACAAAGGTCAAGGTCACAGTTGAAGGTTAAATGTCAGAAATATGCTTGTCCGGGCTGTAACTTTGTAATGCATGGTGGGATTTTGAAATAACTTGTCACAAATATTCACTATAATTAGACGGCGTTTCGCACGCAAGACCCAGGTCCGTAGATCTAAGGTCAATGTCACACTTGGAGGTAAAAGGTCAGAAATAGGCTTGTTTCAGGCTGTAACTTTGTCATACATTGTGTGATTTTGAAATAACTTGGGACATAATGACACGGCATATCGCGCGCAAGTCCCAGGTCCATAGCTTAAAGGTCAATGTCAAACTTGGAGACTAAAGGTCAGAAAAAGGCTTGTCCGGGCTGTAACTTTGTCATGCATCGTAGAATTTTGAAATAACTTTTCACAAATGTTCACCATCATGAGACGGTGTGTCGCGCGCAAGACCCAGGTCCGTAGCTCAAAGGTTAAGGTCACGATACCTTCAGAACACAGGAACACATATTTTGCAGCTAAACATGGTAAGGTATTCAATATTCCTTGCATGATCATTCACATGGCTACATTCAACCCTTCGTATGGGTACATTCAAAGATAACTGTTCTTCAATGACTTCATAATAAATAAACTGGCTAATAACAACTTTATTTCTTTGAAATTTTTGCAACTATTGTGTTGACGAAACACAGTTACCTTTAACAGCAGTTTCACATTTGTGCAATTATTGTGTTGAAAAAAACAGTAACCTTCGACGACTGCGCAGCTTCTGAATTGTTAATTTTTCACAAGACCCGGTAGGGGACTATGGCCGTCCGTCGGACTGCTCTTGTTCAATTTAGTTCTTCTTTTTTTTCTTTTCTTTTATAAATATGTTACATTATGTATAACAAAGGATGAACTATGTCTGTTTTGACCACTGACATTGGATTGATGTTGTTTTTTCAGAGAATCCTCAAATGTGAATCGTGTCCTTGAGCAGCTCTAAATGAATTGATACTGACGACTTCAGAATGTCAAGCCGTATTAAATGCCACTGGATCATATGGAGGTGGGAGCCTTTTTTAAAAAGTTAATAAAGCTTTAAATGGAGCTTGTATTACCACCCATGTTATGCTTGCACGGTGCTGTTCAAAGTTAGAGTAAAATAGGTTTTCAGTGATAATGCATCGTGATTGTCATATGAGCTCGTGTTAACTACATGTACTGGATACATGCGAAAACAAGTTGTGTTAAAGGGACACCAGGCAGTCTTTATTTGTTTAAATCTTCTGGAGTTCGGTCAATTTTTCTGCATAATTTGCATTTGTGCAATCATTAGTATTATTTATTAGATTAGTTCAGAAGAAATTGTTTTACACATTACTTACTTTTGATAATAGTGCACCTATTATATAGTTAAGTATTTGATAGGAAAACGAAGACAAAATGAAAACTGACACTTTTATTTAATGTTTAATGCAATCAGGTTTAAATTAAAAATATTACCAGGTTAACAAATGGAGACGATAATGTTAATGCTTGATACATACTTCAAGATTGCCGCGTGTCCCTTTAACATTAACAAATTACAATATGATTATGTTCTATGTGATGGGTCCCCAATTTATTAAAGGGACACAGAGCAAATTTCCAATATTGTGTCTGTTTTACACATTTTAATTTTCTAGTAAAAATGGCTTATAAAGCATTGCACCCTCTGTCAGATTTAACTTTCCTTATAGTAGATTCTTGCTGTACTGTTGGGTGAAAAAATACATTAAAATTGTTCTGTAATCATGTCAGATCAATCATATGCTCGTATGATACACAATATAATATGTAAATATATATTGACCCTTTATTTGATGTTTTCATTTACTCAGTTTTGGTCAAAGGGGATCGGCACGGTATTGGGATGGTGTTCAAATGGTTTGGTATAGAGTCCTAAAACCCCAAATATCGAAAACTCGTATATATATGGACAAAGGGCCCGGCTTCCAAAATGCCATTCTATGCAGAGAACATGTGTAACTGGCCAGAAAAATAAAGAATTAGCATGATGTCCATATGTATACTTAGTAACATATAAGTATACATATGGGACAAGGGGTCCGGCTTCCATATGTATACTTAGTAAACATGGGTGTTCGATATTTGGGATCTGGCTTCCAAAATGCCATTCTATGCAAATAACATGTGTAACTGGCCAGAAAAATAAAGGATTAACATGATGTCCATGTGTATACTTTGTAACATGAGTTTTCTATATTTGAAGTTTTATGACTCTATACCAAAACCATTTTGAACACCATCCAAAACACCGTGGCCGACCCCCTTTGGTTTTTGGTCAAGGGACGTTTATAGCATATCAGTGAACACGGATTCAAGTCTTACTGGCGCCACTGGGTTACTTTGATGTGTCCTGTATCTTTTTCGCCCCTCGTATGGGCGGCTCGAAATAACCTCAACAACGTGTGGATGAGGCGTTAAACAATAATTAAATTTAAAAATCTGTCATATTCCCCTTAACATGCCCTAGCTCCCCCTCATCAACCTGATTCAAATTGAATACTCTG